>CM042834.1:77182998-77312063 GCA_023653725.1 Bungarus multicinctus | reverse complement strand
AGGGGCTTTGGACGGGTGCTAACAAATATGAAGAGAAAACAGCCAGCAATTTGGGGAGTGGTGTCAAGCTGGCAAACCCACCCAGTTGGACAACACCTACCCAGGCAGCTGTGCCCACCTGGCCCTCCAGGTCAAACAATAGCCTGATATGGCCCTCAAGAAATTGAGTTTGCATCCCTGTTCTAAACTGTGTTTAATGAGTCCAAATTAACCATTCATCCATGACCTTTTAGGGGAGAGAAGGACAGAGTTTAAACAGGAAATACAAAAACATGGCTTCAAAATTTCCATACTTTAAAAGGATTTGATTCAATTATTAGAAATTAATGGATATGAGAAGAGAATGGCAAAGTCCATGGTCTAGTAAGAACAGTATCTGCACGTATGGCTTACCTGTTTACCAATAGTTGTGAGAATCTCATAATGATATAACGCAACAGAATTCCTCACACTCTGACCATGCATCCTGAGCTCTAACTGCTTGCAAGAAAGTAAAAGGAATTAGAATCTAAAGGTCACAAAAGTAAAGAAACCCAGGCTTTACCAAATAACTTATGATGTTTGCCTATGCCATCTATCTCTGACAAACTCGCAAGATTTGTTTTTCTCACCATCATATGTGTAACATCCAAAAACTAGTTGTATGGTTTCTCTGTGTCATATATATATAATATATCGGTATATACATCATTTTGTACTTATTTATTTATTTTGTCATTCCATGTAGTGTATAGTAGAGGTGGTGACTCTTTGAGAGCAACGAAAGTTCTTTTAATGTATGCCGATCAGTGTATATCAAAGTGCCAATAAAGTTATTATTCAGTTCTATTTATGCTATGAAAGACAAATGTCTTCAGAAGCTGTATGAGCTGAGATACTTTGAAAAGAAGATAAAACTGCTTCTTTTTCTCCAAGATGGAAACTCAAACCACTTTTTTTTTTTTTTATATTAATATTTGAAAATAACTATAAATCCCTTCTCATCCTGGACATAAACTTTTTCAAACTTATACCCTCAAAACGATGCTATAGGGCGCGCTGATGTCAGAAACTTAGACACAAGTCCAGTTTTCCCCCCAGGCCATCACTCTGCTATAACTAATTCCCACAATACTCTTTCTGAGTGGTATACTGGTCTCTGAGTGTTGGATCAAGGGTAAAACTTCTGAGCATTGTGATGAGCAGAGGTTCTGACGCAGTTTACCTTCCCAATAAAACAACTGAGTCAGAAGATCATTTAAACGCAGTTTCATCAGGATACCCTGATAAAGTGGGATCTCTTTATGAAAAAAGAAAGAGAGAACCTCAAGCCCCATGTTTGACTCCTTTTTATAGTTTAACACACACAAAGAAAATACAAGAAGAATGTTGATCGGACAGGATAAAAGTAACCTCTCCTTTGCATAGGAAATCAGTTAACATATTGGGACTTAATTCCAAAGGACAAACCCCAAGACAACCAATCAACAATGAGATAGAAAGTGATGGGAAGATAGAAAAATAGACTATAAAGCAGGATGTTAACCGAAAAAACACTTCTTTGGTCTTTTTAGTTGTCAGCAGAAAGGGAAGGGGGAAAGCAGTGCATTCCTTAAATGCTTCAGATAATCTCTGGCCATCGAAGCTTTTGGTGCACAAAATTATTACTGGAGAGCATGATTGATGACTCTTGGCTATGGATGTGTCTCATTGGAGAATATACATCAAGGGGATGGGGGGAAGACCAGAGTCAACGGTGAAATGAATGATGTGTCAGAGTGGCCGCAACAGGGAAATGCCAACATGCCAACCTAATAAATCAATCTTTTTTATTCTAAGAGCTGCAGCTAGAGACTTATGATTTGAATGGGCGTGCATGTCGGAGTCTTGAGCAGGAGACATAGGAAGCTTAACTAGGTACATCCATAAAGGACTCAAATGCCTATAAACAAATGCTCATAGTTTAGAGAAACAAACAAGGTGAACTTGAATTACTAGTACATGAACGGCAATTATGATATAATTGCCATTACTGAAACATGAATGGGAGAACTCAAGACTGAAATGTCCTGATGGAAGGTACAATATCTTCCAAAAAAACAGACCCAACAGAAGAGCATGGAAACTGCAGTATACATAAGAGGATACTATGTCCTCTACAGAAATGCTAACACCGAGAAATGAAAGTCCTCTGGAAATGTGTATCGATCTAATATAACAAGGAAAAAAGTATGATATTACCATGGAGTTACTACAGGCCACTCAACCAAATCAAAAGAAATATATAAATATTTGCTAACCTGTTAACGGAACATATGTAGAATACCTACACAGTAGTAATGGGGGGACTTTAACTACACGTGACATCAACTGGGAACACAAACGCTGCATCAAATGGGAGATCGAACAGGTTTCCTACCCAGCCTAGCAGACAACTTGTTAGGAGGGAGTGCAATTCCTGGACCTAATTCTTACTAACAAAGAAGAAAATAATGAGCGGGTAGTGTAGGAATTTGGGGGTGGAGGGGAGAAACCACATCATAGTAGATTCAATATAATGCAGACACAAGCAATAGAACTATAATCTAACCAGAATCCTAACTGAGTTTCAACAAATTTAGAGAAAGGGAAACTCTAAAGACTATGATTAGAAAAAACTAGTCCACCAGAAAATCACTGAAAAATAAAAATAAGAATCCAAGAAAAAAACAACATGTTACACAAAGCCCTCTGACAAACTGAAAGCAAAAAGATAACTACAAAAAAATGGAAAAAGTACATGTAACTAAAGTAGAATACCAGCAAAAAGCCCAAAACTTGAAAGATGAAATCAAGAAAGTTAAGGCTCAGAATGAAGTAAGACTTGCAACAAATATAAAAATTTAAAAAAAAAGTTTCTTTCAACATACAATATATGAGAAAACTTAAGGAAATAATCGGTAATGGAGATGATGGCAAAAATAGTGGGCAGTAGAGAAAAAGCAAATCTGCTTAAACTCATTGTTTCAAACAATATTCACGGAAAAAGAAATAGAGCCCAACCTACCAAAACATAATGGTCAAAGACAGTTTTAGAAATAAAACTTAAAATAAGAAAGTAAAATGGTAAGAGAACACTTATCTGATCTAGCTCAGGGGTTTGCCAACCTTTTGGACCTCAGGGACCACCAAATGCATAATTTTAGATGCCAGGGACCACTAACTGGTTCTGTGCATGTGGCCTAATTTGTAGGTGTGGCTTGGTGGTCATGTGACTGGCTGAGCATAGCTTGTATGTAAGTATTATAAATATTGATATAAATATTGATTTTACTCAAAATCAGGCAAAGCAGGCAGGCAGATTGAGTTGCTCACAGAATCACGGATTCATTCAGAAATCTATCTATCTGCCATTGGCTAGCTCAGTCTGTCACATAAAATTTGCTTGCAAGCAAACTCACAAAACTAACTCACAACATACCATGCATGTAATATTGATTTTTTTATTTTAAAAAAGAGCAACTTTTACCAAAACCAGGCAATCAGGCAGATTGAGTTGCTCACAGAATCATTCAGTGATCTGCCATCGGCTAGCTCAGTCTCTCAAATTTGCTTGCTGTGAGTGTGCACTTAATTTGCTTGCAAGCAAATCTTCAATCCTAAGGGAGGTTCGGCTGTACTTAAAAGCAGAGCTGAAGATCTAAAGACTAGTTAGAAAGCAAGAAATCCAACCATTTTCTGCTTTCTAGCTAATCTAAATCTCCCGGCACAGGAAAACAGATGATGGTCAGAAAAAGGAAAAATAGCAATTTAGCAGGCAATTTTACTGGGTAAGGAGTGAGTGGGCAGGGAGGGTTCCCACTCTAAACTGGCCATTTTAAGTCAGAGCTCTTTATTTGGCTTCTGGAAGCAGGACATATCCCTTAGGATTCCCTCAATCCTTTATGATGCCACCCAGCTGATAAAGAAATTATCAGGCCACATTGCTTTCCCTTTACTTCCTTCACTGTTGTAAAGGAGCATTTCCATTTGCTCCCTTTCAATAGGCAGAGAGAGGAAGACAAGTTGCTGGCAAAAATTTAAGTGTTTCGTTGCAGAAGGCAGTTTGTCACAAAGAAGTTCATTGGACATAATTTGTATTATGCAAAAGCCCTGCAGAAGCCGAGATGCAGTTTGCAAGGCTATCTAATGACAGATGAACGAGAAGGAAGAAAGAGCAACCAGATTTCATTCTCACATTCCACTTCCTTATTCTCATGTGCCCCAACTCAAAGCAGCCAATCCCAATTAGTATGGAAGGGAACTTAAAGCAAGAGCTAAGCCTAAAGTGATGAAATTTAACCTTCTCCTCTCCTCACCACATTCTGGATTCTCTCACAAAATATTTCCTTAACTCTTACTCCAATTCTTGGTCTCTTAAACACTGGAGCAGAATTTGTCAAGATACATTAGTTGCTATCAATTTTGCAATGTTGCATTTAGTAAGGCAATCATATGGCAATCCAGAGAGTGTGGCATGGAAAGGATTATGGGACATTTTCACTTTCAATGTGGGCCTGTACTGTTGATACATGAAATGAAGAATGGGCTATTTGAGCTTTGGGAGATTTCACATTTTCTTCATGCAATCTCTGTGCCTATACAGTTGCAGTTGTGCTCCTGATGTTCTCCAGCCTCTGTTTTAGAGATTAATGCCATCAAATGTGCAATCATTTTCAGAAGAATATATGATTATATTCTCATGAGGGGATGATGGAGCAATATCATATCTGAATGCTTCTGAATAGAAAACATTTCCTCCTTATAAATATTCAGGAAAGTACTGAAAAGGTTCTAACTAGAGGTTATGTAATTTATGGAGAACTTCTTTTTTTGTCATTAGGAAAACTCACCTGAATTATGGTATATCGGTAACCAACTTTCAATCATTGTCACTTGCCAAACTCCATTAATATTCATTTCAAAAATAATTGTATTGCTTTAAAAATCATAACAGAAAGGCATTCAATAAATACAAAACAGAACCTGCATCAAATTGTGCAAATTTGAAGTTAGTGTGCATTTTAAAACACAGTAAAACTAGCAATGCTTAGTTGTAGTCCTGCTTAGGCATGAAGTCAGGTGGGTGATCTTGGGCTACTCAATCTCTTCCATCTCTTGGAAGGAAGAATTGTACCCCCCCTATCCAAAAAGATGTGGTCAGGAACCCCATGTAACCTATAGCCATGTTGGATAAACAGGCAAGTGTTTTTGCAGAGGGGATCTTGGAGCAGGATACAAAGTGCACCTGCTTGAAAAATAACTCTATGATCACCCAAATGACTGTGTTCCCTCTGCTCTCAGGTAGTTCAACAATGAAGTCCATGGATATTTCCTCCCATGGGGCACTAGGACTGGTTATGCTCATCAAGCTTCCTGGGGAGCTTCTTAGCAGAAGCGCACATAGGACAACTGGCCATGTAGGTTTCTACGTCCTTTTTCAGCGAGGGCCACCAGAACTGCTTTTGACTAGGTGTAAAGCTTTTACGAAACCAAAGTGTCCAGCAGTTTTTGAATCCTGGGCCCATTGGAGCACAGTTCCTCTAAGACTGGCAGGGACATAGAGTATAGTGCCAATCCATGCTAGGCCATCTCGCATGGTGCACTCGTTTGAGTGGGACAGGAACCAGTCATCACTCTTCAATGCTCCTTTCAGCTCCTCGTTTAAGTCACTGAGAAAGTAGACGTCTGCTTTCTCCTGGGTTCTGTGACCACTGAGGCAGCCAATTGCTTGGAAGGGATAACTGAGCAGATTACTTCTGGCCAAGCACTATTGTACTGGAGCAATCTAAATAAAGCATCCGCCATAAAGTTCTTGTCTCCAGGAAGGTAGCGCAAGGAAAAATTAAAATGGTTAAAGTGTTGCACCCAACAAATTTGCTGTGTGACAATTTTTGGGGGTGTTTTTAAGGCTTCCAGGTTTTTATGGTCAGCCCACCCCCTCAAAATGGTGTTTTGTTTATAGGCCCATTGGTCTCCTGAGTGTTGTTAGTAAATTGTATGCCAAATACCTAAATTATAAGCACCTAAATTGTATAAGCAAATTGACCCAGACAATAAAATGTATATTAAGCACTTAGAAAAAATGTATATTAAGCATCTAAGAAAAAATGTATATTTAAAAAAAATTTTTTTTCTTATTCACAGGTGGAGGACAATTAGTCCATTCTGTCTTAAAACTCTTCAAGGCCAAAACATTGGTGCAAATTCTTTATGGGACACAAACAGGAATGTTCACAAAGAAAGACTCGCTAGAAATCATACAAACAAAATTCCTGTGAGCCATTTTAGCTGCACCCTCAGATTCAGGTAAGAGCCTGGAAGTTGATGATTATCTATTGGTTAAAAATTCATTTCTTTCCAGAGAGAATGGCTCCTTTAATGTTGACAGATAACGCCCCCCCTCCTGAAACAGGCGATAGACCACAAGCTGGGCTCTTATGGGCTCTCCCTGACATTTTTAATATCCCTAGGCTTTTACCAAGCTAAGTAATTAGTCATTAACAGAATAAAAGACAGGGAGTTTCATTCAGAAATAAAAAGATTGCCTCTCCATAGTAGGAACAAAATTAAACAGAGTGTGTGCATCAGGATATTTAAAGGACCTGATCTTCTCAAAAGATCGAATAGTATTCTTCAGAGCTAGATTTAACATCCTCCCCTCAGCACTCCTCCAGGGCAGGTATAACAAGACCCCAATAGGGGAACGAGTATGTATATGTTATAAAAGGGAAGTCGAAGATATCATATGTGTTTTATTGTACTAGGAATTATACAGAGTTTTTAGGTCAATGCATATTCTATCCTTATTAGAAGGATTACCAGGGAGGGCAGACAATTTTTATGTAGACTATCTCTTCTGCGACTCAAACCTGGCTACCACAAGTGCAGTAGCAAAATTCTGTGTAGCTGCAAATGATCACAAGGAAAATTCGATTACAGAATTAAATATGTTTATTTGCACCAATTTTTCATAGATGTCTCTAACAATTTTTGGTGAATCTATATTTGCATACATACTTACCTTCTCTCCCATCATGTAACCAAGGGCAAGAGCCATATCGTTTGATACCATGTATTTTATTATTATGGATATTATTTACTATTATTAGTAGTAATATCTTTTAACACTATTGTAAACAGTGATAATTCTTGTCTATTGCTGGTCTGTGACTGTAATAAAGTTTTTTTAATAGCTATGGTATAAAATGTGGAGCTCTTAGTCTTTGAGTCTGCGAAACCTCATTTAAGACCCTTTCACCCACTGTAATGAGGAATCTTTTAGGAATTTGGGCAAATGATACCCTAAGTAGACCACAGCTGCAATCAAGTCCAAAGTAGTAATTGTTACCATCCACAAGGGATCTGTGATGTTTTCTATGAAGTTTCCATTTTCTTGAATGTATCTGAACAAAGCAGAAGCAGAGTGAAGGGCAGAAATATTCTGACTTTTATTAGTACCTCATACTACTAACACATAGTATATCATACGTTAACAAATAGTGTATCAGGGGAAGGGGGGAGGGGAATGGCTTTTTATTCTATAATCCATAAGTTCTTTTTCTTAAGAGTCCAAGTGAATGTTCAATTTCATGTCATTTCTGGATTTGGATGTTCAAGAATGATTAATTAGCAGGAAATGCTAGAGTAATTTTGGAAAAAAGGAAGCCTGTACCTTACCTCTCCCAAACTATGTAAGATTGCATCTACAACCTTACTAGTTGATTTATTTTGGTGTCCAAAATGAAGATATGATAGCTACTATGTATAAATTACAGCAGTAAGAACAGAATGCTGAAGAATCTGTGCTATAAAATATTGTCTACAAAAAATTTGTCTGAGTTTGTTAAAACACACCCTTCCCCATATTTATATGTAAAGAATAGACATGAGAATTTTTTTAAAAATTTGATAAAAATAGATTATTTACCATTTTTGTTGTACTTATGGTTCAAAGCTTTTTTAAAATGGTTCTTGCACTATGAAAGATGGGCAGAACAGTATATAATTAATAAAAAAGTATTTTAAATATAGTTTTCCCACTATTATGCATCAACATTGTGAGTCCTGCAAAGGACTTCAATTAAGAACTAAAAGTTTCTCAAATTTATTCCAGCTGTATCTGGACTGAAAACATACTAAGTCCATATTATTTTCTATTTAAAAAACAAAACAAAAATACTTCTGTGTTTGTAGCTGCCCTGTCTCTTTCCCTGTAACTTAAATTAAAATCCTGAATCTGGTAAGCAAGAATTATTTCCAACTGAATAATCTTCCTATGAAATAGCTAATTCTGTACCAATAATCTCCTGTTTTCATTCATTTTTGCTTCAGATTCCTTCGAGCAAGAATTATTTCCCATTGAACTAGCCTTGAGAATATGTGTGGATTGTTGTCTCTTTCTTCCTGGGGGCAAGGGCCAAGGGGGTCTTGAAATCTCTTAGGAAAGGAAAAGTCATAGTAGTAAATAGAAATTACTGGAGCACAAGGAGGAGAGTGTCAGAACAAGCAGCAGAAAGCTTCCTTGTTTCAATTTAGTTAAATGGGACTCTTTGGAACAGTAGATGCTGAAGGTGAACGGTTGAAACTTTCTGCAGGCTATGAATGCATATCCTGACTACATTGGTGATGAAATCTCTCTCTTCCAGATGAAACTGGATATGGAACTGATCTATTGCTGAAGTTCATGGCACACTAGCCTGTTTTTAAATTTCCTTCTGCACAATTAAGCCAGGATTCAAGAAGCACCTAATGTCCTGCATTATCAAACTGTGTTGATAACAACTTTAACGATTAGGTAAATAGACTTTTAATTACATAATATTTTGTTCTTATGCAGTTATTTGGATGGCAACTAGACTCAAACATTCAACAGATGGTTTTCATCTGCCCATTATCTGCTGACCCAGGCAAGATGGCAGGTCATTACTTTGTAAAAAGAGAGTGTGTTCTGACCAAGGCTTACTGAGACCGGAATTAAGCACATGCTTAGTTCAAACAACTCTTGTTTTATTTCAATGATGGGAATTATGTTCATTCTCAGCCCGTAATGAGCCACAAACAGTTCCTCGAGATAAGCACCCACCTTTTTCTCCTTTGAATTGCTGCCAACAACTGAAGTGCCAAATTAACTGTAAAAAACCAACCGAAGTGCAAAGTCTACACAGAGCTTCAAGGTTTCATTCGAATAGAGCGAATGACTTTGTTTCCTGCAAAGGTTTCTCTACCTTTACATTTCCTTTATACCTTAGGGGAGGGGCAATCACCTCCAAGCCTTACTCCCGAGTTGCCCCTTTTGTCTTAGCTGCTCTTGCCTTCTAGCAGCTCTGCGCATACGTGCACCTTGTTCCTCTGCCTCGCTGCTGCCAGACTCTGGAGGCTCTGGAGTCAGAACACAACTCCCAGATGGTCCTGGCCCCATCTCTGCATTGGATGCAGGACCCTCATCCGAGTCCTCCCAAGACTCCTGGACTGGTCCCCGTTCTTCCCCACTGTCCGATTCCACTGCTGTCTGCACAGGCTGCTGGCAAAACACAACAGTTTGGATCAAGAACAAGTTTTCAAGCCAATCCAGCAAGATCCGGAAGAGCTTAAAATTAATGCCAGAACCCCCCCCCCCCCGACTTGCTATGAAGATTAATTAAGTATGCACAAGACTACAAGGCAGTCATAATTGTTGGACAAAAAAATTACTTTGAGTCAAATTTGCATAGGAAAAAGGTATGTGTCCTTGGCTTTGAAAACCAAGTCAATTGGTTGAATTCAGTGAGGGTTTTTTAAAAAAACTTTCTTCCTATGAGAATGGATTTTCCAGTCAAGTTTGATCATGTGATTCTATGTCCTTAGGTGACTGGAACTCATTTAAATATTATTATTAGTAAATTCCTTTGTTTTACCACAATAAATCAGATTTTACATAGATTTCACTATGAATCAGTAAAATCTTCATTGAAGTGTGAGGTCAAACTAAGATATCTATCTGTCTGTCTGTCTGTCTGTCTGTCTATATATCTATCCTGATTTCACTAAGAAAATTTCAGAAAAAAAATTAATCTACCACCAGATCAATACAAAATTTTAATATTTTATATGTTTTCCAGTTACATCTGAATGACATTTCATTTACTCTTAGTATACAGCTTAATAATCATCCATACAGATGAGATGGCTGATGGTTCTCTTACTCTTAAACTTGTATCTATATTCTTGTATTCTTGTAATTATAATATCTGGCTAAAGAAGTTCAAGCCTATAAAGAACAGAAGCTGGGAAAAAGTATAACATTGGTAGGTGCTGTACCTAATGGCCACTAGCATGAGATATCACAAACTGTCTTCCAGTTTCTACAGCCAGTAAGTGTGAATCCATGTCTAAGCCAGGTGCTAGTGGCCTCTACATGTTCTTGACCTGCTATAAGATTTCTGTTACTGTGATGATGACTTGTTCCTGAATGATTGTTACAGTGGGCTCTCAGGTCTTGCATCTACTTTGCACTGGAGTTACCTGCTTTCTCTTTCTCCCACATAAACAATCATTGATGTATAATCATAATGGTGTCTGTCCCTTATGGTTACAATTCATAATAGTCACTAAGCAAGATACCCATGTGATCATCTCACTTGATGATCCCCATCCCTTCTCTCCCCAATGCAGTCATTAAGCAACCACACGAATCATTAGAGGAGCATGGAGTACCTCAGAAATGAGGGAGGCCCTGGAAGGTCTAGCACAGGCTCAGGATCAAGGTTGTCCAATGAAGTGAGAGAAGGCAGAAAGAAGCAACCAGGTTTCATTCTCACATTCTCCTTCTCTAGTCTCATGTGCTCAAAACTGAAGCAGGCAACCAGGGTTAGAGTGGAAGGGAATTTAAGCCAAGAGCTAAGCCTGAAGTGATGGAACTTAATTTCTCCTCTCCTCAAAACTGTCTGGATTCTCTCACAAAAAAGAACCTTTATCCAGTACTTCTTAAACACTGAAGCAGAATTGGTCAAGTTATGTCTGTCACTGCCTAGTCTGCAAGGCAATAATATGGCAATCCAGGAAACAATGCAGAGAAAGGATTGTGTGACAATGGCACTTTCAATGTTGGCTTGAATTGCTCATGCCTAAAATGGAGACTGAGCTGCTTGATCTTTATAAAAAGAAATGGAGGAATTCACACTTTCTGCTTGCAAATTCCGTCCCTGTATTTGCCATTTTATTTATTCAGTTAAAAGCTTTATATGGCAATCCATCTTTCAACCAAATCTGGGAAACTTCCGTTCAAAAATTAAAAGATATTTTTAAAACTGTAAAACTCAACTGATTAAAACATTAAAACCAACCAAAACCTGGTGCCAATCCATTCTGATATGTGATTATCTAGTCTTCTCCCAAAGCTTGGAGGGAAAGCCAGGCCTTCAAAGCATTACGGGAGCCTAAAAAGGTGGAGCTCTGCCAAACTTCCAGGGCCAGAATGTTCCACAGGACAGGGGTTGCTACAGAAAAGGCACACTTCAGATGACAATGTTTATGGAAAGGGACTAGAGACATGTAAGCTCTGTAAAGGACCTTGGAATACTCATCTCTAATGATCTAAGTGCTAGAGCCCACTGTAACCACATAGCCAAAAAGGCATTAAGAGTTGTTAACCTAATCCTACGTAGCTTTTTCTCTGGTAATATCACACTACAAACTCGAGCATACAAAACATTTGCTAGTCCAATTCTCGAATACAGCTCATCAGTCTGGAACCCACATTACGTATCTGATATTAGCACAGTTGAGAAAGTCCAGAAATATTTCACAAGAGTTCTCCACACCTTTACTCGTTGTAGAATACCTTATACCACCAGACTTGAAATACTAGATCTAGAAAACCTTCAATTACATGGTCTTCAGTCTGATCTAAGTATGGTATATTAAATCATACATTGCAATGACTTACCTGTCAATGAATACTTCAGCTTCAACCATAACAAGAGCAAACAACAGATACAAACTCAAGGTTAACCGCACCAAACTTGATTGCAGGAAATATGACTTCAGCAACAGAGTTCTCAATGTCTGGAATACTCTACCTGACTCTGTAGTTTCTTCCCCAAACCCCCAAAATGTTAAGATTAGACTGCCTACTATTGACCTCACCCCTTTCCTAAGAGGTCTGTAGGGGTGTGCATAAGCGCACCAACGTGCCTACCATCCCTGTCCTATTGTTTCTTTTATTTTTCTTATATGTACCCATTTCATGTATTCATAACTATGTATATACTAATATCTATTATCTTGTAAGCGATTGACAAATCAAATAAATTCTAAATTATCAGAGACTGAGATATTTGTGTATATAGTTATATCACTGCTTTAGAGATGAGTCTCATCAAAGGTAAATCCATTTTCAGAAGGACAATATATGATTTGGCTCTCATGTAAGGTGAAGATTGAGAAATCTCACATTTGATTTTTGAATGGAAACAGTTACTGCACATAGATATCCATGATTTTGCTGGGAAAGATTCTAATTTGAGGGAGTGTAGAAGTGTTTTTTCAGTCCTAAGAAAGATTCTCCTGAATTCTGGGATATCAGTAACCACCTTTCAATTATTGACTTTTGTCAAAGTCTATAATTAAGTGACATTTTAAAAATATTTTTTATTCATTTTTTTAAAATGTCCATAAATATACAGTACAATATTTGCATAGGAGCAATGTGTATCCAATCTGTAAAGTAATTGTGCCTTTTAAACTATAATAAAACTGGTAATGATTTTATTAACTGGTAGTGGACGCATCAGAGGATGAATCTGGAAACCCTGAGTTGTAGTCCTGCTTACTTTAAAAAAATAATTCATTATACTTGTCTACTGATTGTAGTATTATCAAAATATAATGATTATTGTTTAAAGACGATCGTATTGAAGAATCTGATCTCTCTTTCATTCACAGTAAGTGTATAAACACGGGCCCACCCAAAATCATTTATTTGCAGACACACCCACAGCCATGAACTTCTTTAATAATATTTCTCTTCCCCAAGTTATGTCTAAATGAGGAATTGTGACATTATGGGAAATTTTAGGCTGGTTTATTGATGGATTGATTACATTTAATACTTTAGATAATTAATTTTTTTATGCATATGCCTCTTTCATTTCTAGGTGAACTAATTCCACTGCATCTACAAGAAGAGTCAAGTCAAATAATGCACTACAATACAAACAATTCAAAAAATAAATACCCTGAAAAAGTAAATCAGATTCTAACCTCCGTAAGGGGTTCTCCCTCACTAAAGCCCAAGTCCTGTTTTTAAGAGTAGATTAAAACAGGTCAGCAACATTACATTTCTTTTTTCCCCCCAACACTTTATTGGGTTTTTCCATTTATACATAATACCATTACTAATTGAACAATACTGTGACAATATATCTACATTTATTATCCTATCCAATCTTTTAATGCACACTACTTCCATATCCTCATAACTATTATATACATTATTTACATTTTCTATTCTTATGTCTAGTGTCAATCCAGATATACCATGTTTCCCATATTGGATTGTATTCCATGTCAGCTTTCCCTTTTAGTTCCATAGTTAATTTGTCCATTGCCATGCACCCGAATATTTCTTTAATTATTAAGCCTTCGGGAGGTATGGCGTTTTTCTTCCAGTACTGTGCATAGGAAATTTTAACTGCTGTTGCTACATGTAATATAAGATATTTTATCTTCCTGTTATAATTTCTTTCGATTATTCCTAAGAGGAATAGTTCCGGGATGAAATCAATTTTATTTTCAATTAACTCCTCTAAGCACATATGAATCACTTTCCAATATTTCTTCATTACTGGGCATGACCACCAAGAATGAAAAAAGGTACCTTGTTGATGTCCACACTTCCAGCAATTTGGTTTTAGTTTTGGGTAGATCTTAGCCAATCTTTAAGGCATCATATACTAACAATAGAACATTTTGTGTTGGTTTTCCTTGTAAGCCGCTGAGCAACGTTACCGTTCTTTCTGACTATGGAACCCAGGGAACACATAAAAACCAGCTTTTTAAGAAATTGTCATCAAATTTTGAAACTATAAACATTTTCCTCAGCCATAAGGAAGTCATAAGGAAGGGTAATATTCAACTATTCAAAGGGCACAATGATAATGTTTATATTGCAGCCCATAACGCTATCCTTCAAGACTTACCTTTGGTTTGGGTTTGGTTATTTAGAGTTCTTTCATGTTATAAGTTAATCTCTCAATCAGCCATATCTTCTTTCCTTTGATTTGGCTATTTTTAATTTGATTTCACTGTAAACCACCCAGAACCAGGCAATCTTGAAATGTAAGTATTGATTTAAATTGCAATAATCTCTGTGGGATCATTTACTAGCTTCACAATGACTTTCTGTATAGTTTCTATACAGTACTCATATGGGGCCAATCCAAGAGAAGGGAAGGAAACGACAACCTTCTTGCTGATAGTATTTGCAAGAAGACCATCTCTCCAGGCTATCCCTGGACAGACTAGTTTCCCCCCTTCTGACATAACAAGCAGGTAGAACATAGTCTTGGAACTCTTCCAGGAAACCTGTATGCAAAGTATCTTAAAATGCTTGTGGGTCATTCTCCTCAGCTCCCAGAGGACTAGTACACTATTTTGTAATGCTCAATGAAGACATCTAGCATGCTTAACTTACGCTCCTCCTAAACTATGTTTACTCAGCATGTACCAATTTCAGTCCATGTTTGTGTTCCCCAGCCCAGAAGTTCCAGCTCTTCTGTAACTTTGCTAGAGAAAAACTTCACCAGTTTGGCCCAATGTTCATTTTTATTATTGCATAAAATTATTTAATAATAATTTATTTGCATCTTTATATTGTCAGGCATGAGGCAATGGCTAGGTACCAGACAATTGGTTCTTTGAGGATACAGAGACAATGAACACACCAGTAAAGAAGGAGATTTTAAGCTTTATTATTAACTTTGGCAGACAGATTTAAAGAGAAGCACAAAAGCATAACATACCTAGCAAGATGGTGACAAGTCTCCATTCAGCTGTTGCCCCAATGGAACAACAGTAAAGAGACCTCAAAATGATAAAAGTTACAATGGCACTCAGCACTTTAGTCTGTGTGGAAGCATAAAGTTCAATGGTCACTTTTTATTAAAGACTGGTACTAAAACCCATGACCATGATAATGAGATCGCAGAACTTACCTTGATTGGCTGGGTCATTTGCTTATCATGCAAATTGACAGAACTCTGAGAGCAAACTATACAAATAAGCCAACCTAAAAATCTTGCAGATTTTTTATAGATGTGTGAAAATTATTCCCCTTTTCTTTATTTATCAAGCAATAGTGAAAAATAAGCAACTTAAACTGCATCATAACTCAGTACAAACTCCTAGAACAGTGGTGGCTAAGCTTTTTGGACTCCTGTGTCAAAAATTGTGTGCGTGCTGGCTCTCGTGCACTCGCATGCCAGCACTCAGAAGGCAATGTGTGCACCCCCCATGCTCCCTGCACATATGGGCACAATCCTCCACAACCCCTTACCTGCTCTGTGCCTCACGGCTGATTTTTGGCTGGTTTGAGGCCTTTTTTGGCCTCCCAGAGGCTTCAAAAAAGCCTCTGCAGGCCAAATAGGCCGATTTCATCACTTCCAGTATTAACTGGAAGGACCCCATTCTGAACGGTGAGACTTGAAAGAACTGGGATTGGCAGATAGTGAATAGTACGATCCTGTGCAGAGAGCGGATAGTGGAGAGCAGATAATGCTAAGAGATGGGATGAGCTGTGCAGAAAGCACAGAGCAGATAGCGGAGAGTGGATAGTGCTAAGAGCCGGAACGAGCTGTGATTAGATGACAGTGTGATTCTGACACTTACAGAGAAACTGATTCAGGGAATGAGCCATTCTGAGCAGCATAGAATGAAGTGCATGGAATGAGCTGTGATTGGTGGAGAGTGTGATTCTGAACTGCAGAGAAAGAGACGGAACTGACAGAGGGTGATCCTAAACATCCGAAAAAGAGCTGAGACTGGAAGAGAGCAGGAGAGTGTGATTCTGAATGGATGTGAATCGTGGAGAACTGAGGAGACTTACGGAGAATTGATAGACCCTATCTGAGAGGAATAAACTCCTTAACGCACTCCCTTTAAATCACCCAGCTGATTAGTCAGCCTTAGTCCCCACTCAGCTGATTGGACAATCTCCACTTAATCCCCACCCAAATCTCATCCATTCCAAACTTCCAAGTAGATGATTGGAGAGTTCATTCAAATCTTCTCCATTCAAATCTATCAAGCAGCAATGCTTCCTCTTTAAAAACAAATACAAAACAAAACAAAAACAAAACAATGTGGCTTTAAGGAAAAACAAAGGAACTTTTCACTACAAACCTCCAATACTTCACTACCTCCACTATTTCATTACCTCAAGACCAATTATTGATAGATAATGCTTTGTCTAAAATAATTGATGTATCATGAACAATGTGTATAACTAACTCTACGGTTAGTACACCAGTTATTATGTGTGTAAATACAAAGTCCTCCACCTTTGCTTTTATCAGAGTTGCCATTTCTGTGGAAGCGCTGTGTGATGAGGTTAGTTAGCTCCACTGATGCATCTGGTATAAGTGGATGAAGCCAGCCACCTCTCTCTCCCTCTCTCCATTTCCTTAGGATACTGCGGAAATATCAGGTGGAACAACGACTGATGACTTCCTTTTACCGGTCTATGATAGAAAGCATTCTTACATATTGCATTATGGTATGGTATGCTGGTTTGAGAGCTGCAGAGAAAAAGACATTACAGAGGGTGATGAGCCAAACGAATAGGCTTAAAAATAGCTTTTATCTCTGGGCTGTCAGGCTTCTGAATGCACCATAAACATCACAGTTAGGTTTAATATGATAGACTTGCCGGGCCAGTACCAAGGAGGCTCATTTCAATTTAATTTTAGACATGTTGTGCATTGACAATAAATGTTTGATTTGATTTGGTCATGTCACAGTCACATGACCATCTACCCACGCCCATCTAGCCACGCTCACAGAACCGTTTGTTAAATTATTTGAATCCCACCACTGATTATAGGTGATGGGGATATCAATAGGCAGTTCAATACTGTTGATTTCTACAGGAATTCTGTTTATGTACCTGAAAGAACCACTTTTCCCCAACTATTGGGAACTATTGGGTGACATGATAGCAATCTTTCTATATTTGAGGAGCTGTCACAGAGACAAAGGGGTCAACCTATTTTCCAAAGCACCTGAAGGCCAGACAAGGGAAAATGGATGGAACTGATCAAGGACAGATTCAACCTAGAAATAAGGAGAATTTTTCTGACAGTGAGAATAATCAACCAATGCAATAGTTTGTCTTCAAAGGTTGTGGCTATTTCATCACTAGAAGCTTTCAGAAAGAGACTGGACTGCCAGTTCTCAGAAATGATAATAGGGTCTCCTGTTTGAGCAGGGGGTCGGATTAGTGAGTACAAAGTGCCTTCCAACTCTTGTTATTCTGTTCTGTTCTATACTGTGGCAGAAAAGGTCCCTGCCAGCTGATATTCGTTGGCCGATGAGACCCAGATCATGCCCATCCTGCTGGGCCAGATTAGACATGTAGGAATACATGGAAATGACGTTCCCTCATGTAATCCAGTTCCAAGTCATGAAGGCCGTGTGCCATCATCCCCGAAGCAGGAGCCATTTTGGAGCCACCAAAATTTCTTGCTTTCTTTCAAAAATAGTGGCTGTTTCCAGAGCCATGTAATCCATACTGTTCAGGGAAACCATTCTGTCCCTATGTTAAATTTCTCTGCTAGCAAAAAGGTGTGAGGGGAAATGGTAGTGATTGGAATTGAGCAGTCAGCCTTTGGGGAAAAAAACGTATCTTCTTAGATACTAGCTAGTGAAATAGAGTTTAGGGGCCCTCATAGGAGTTGGTTGTTGGGACTGTATTATTCCTTTTCTGGAGTTCCTGCTTGGTCCTTGCTTAATGTTGGCAACTCTGACTGCCATACTGCCATCACTAGGTGTTGCAGTCACTGGTCTAATTTTGCAGCTGCATTGCAATCCCGATCTCAGTTTCCATCACAAATCAAGAACTACCCATGGAATCAACCGTTTGTTTGTACCAGGAGAAGCAACTATCTGCTCCTCATTTGGAAGAGATTGGGGAACGTAAAGCTTGGAAACTCTGTTTCTTTTTTGATGATGGAACTCTGGAATGACCTCCTAAAGATGATCCCTTTGCCTCAGACGCTGCCTCCTTACAGAAAAGAAGACATGCTGAATCCTCGTGCTCATGATCAAGCAATGCCTCTAAAAGGAGAATATGTGCTTTGCTTCCCAGGTCAGAGAGCAGATGGTAGAATTTCATATTTGATTGCATCTGAATGAGAATGAGTTCCTGTATATATAGATATCCAAGGCAGATGTTGCAGAAGATTCTAGTGCCAATACATTAGTGGTCCACCTTCAGGAATAGTACTATTTGGAGAGGTTAGTGGTGGTAGCAAGAATTTGGCCTGGGCCGCTGAACTGGTAGCAACCTCTGGCTGGCCACACCCCCAACCCGGTCTCTCGGTTTCCGCTCCCTCGTCCCTTCTGGCTGCTCAATGCTCACTCACCTTTTCTGGCTGCTTGATGCTTGTCCCGCCCACCCTCATCCTATATATGTTGCCTTGGCCACATGGCCCAGCTAATCACCTTGTCAGTTGCCTTGCCGATGCCCAGTTAGCTCAGCTCACCAAAGGAAACCAATGCAAGCCAGGGCTGAGAGCTGCTGGGGTCCCCACCAGCCCGCATCTCTACCTCCTCGTTGTGAGATACCTGCAACTGCTGCCTCTTTTTTTAAGTGTGAGTAGCTTCCCAGATAATGCCTCTTATCCAGTCGGAACCGAACCAGCTGGCTGGAGGCTTCTTGCACCGAAAAAAAGAGGCAGCGGATGCAGGCATCTTGCACTGAAAACTTCCAGCCTCTGCTTTTCGAACATGCCACAAAAGAGCTTCAATCCCGCCGCCATCACCGCCCTGTTTTTCACTCTTGCCTGCTGCACTAGAGAGACTTGCCTGGGCAAGTACCTCTGCTCCAGCACAGCAGGCAATGCAGTGCACCCAGGTTCAAAGAACGAGGCATTGAGTCCCAGCTGCTGCTTCTTTGCCAGCTGGAACCGAGCCGGTAGCCCACATGCCGTCTCCTAGCAGAAGATCCCAGGACCTCACATGTGCATATGTGAGGCTGGGACACTCTTCTGCAAGGAGAAATTATGGGGCGAGTCCCTCCAGCGCCGTGAGATGCACACACTCTGTGTATGCCCAAGAAGGAGGAGAAGACTTGGGCAAACTTTTCTGTCTCCCTTCCCTTCACTGTGCTGTTGCTCAGAAGGCAGCCACCCCAGCTTGCCCCTTTAAGGTACTTTTCTACCTAAACAGAATAAATCTTATACTTACAAATACTTCTTGCAGAAAAAGAACATTGCTGTAAGTTTGGTCATTGGGGGCACAGTCTGATGGGATTTTAAGAGGACAAATACTTGTTTTGGGCACTGGAGAATGGAGTAAACTTATAAAGTGAATGGCAAGTTATTCATTTTATAACTATAATTTCTCCTTCTTTTTAATAACACAGGAAATAGGACCTATTGTCATTATTAGTATAATTGTAACAGAATTATTGTTATTAATTTGCCAAATAGTAACTGCTTCCTATGTAAGACAGGAGTGCACAGGGCCAAGTGGTCCTCTCCTCTCCTGGGTGGTTCTCTCTTCCCCAACTTAGCCATTTTTCATAGGTGACCTGTCATGGCTCCAAGTAATGCTCCCAATCAATTCAAGACTGAGGCTGTGGCTTTTCTCAAAATCCTGTTCATTGGGTAAATCATATCGGCACGTTCAAATGTGAAACCAACCCTGAATAATTCCCATGCTTTGGTATAATTAAAGAATAGATATTGTCCACCTCCCTTGTGTCATATTAACCAACCAAGCAGGTGAGGAACTTCTCATTACTTCTTCCTGCCATTGCTAGGGCACATTCAGCTGACTTTGGTTCTCATGAGCCTTATTGCTGTTATGTCTGGCACTGTAAAGAAAACATTCTACATTCTTCACATTCCCCCTCCGCGCGCCCCCTCCCCCCCATGCCTGGCAACTTAGAAAGGAAGCAAAGTGAAGTATGGCTTCAGCTAGAGTTGTTTCAAGAGTTGACATCACCATTTACTCCTTCTAATAGGGAAGCTATTAAGGGCTAGAGGGCTATAGTATCTCAAGTGATCCCAATCTGCACTAAGAGCCAAAAAATAATTGTTATCATTCCCAATACATCCATGAAGGTTTTTTTTTAATTAAGTTGCCTAATCCTGCCTCTATAGAAATTGATTTATCCTTGAATTTATTATCCCAAATACCTGGCTTTCTTGAAGTATGCAACAACAACCTTACATAAATCTAGTATGGCAGAAACAAGTTCCAAAAGAAGGATTCATGAAGAGATAATGCTTTGCTTGGTTTATTGATAAATCTGCGAAACACATTTAATACAGCAACAGAGCAGAATCAGAAGGAAGAAAGAATTTTTGTGGGGATGCAAGGCATGAAGATGATGAGATATCCTTCATGAATGTTCCTTAGTCTTCTACATTTTAAGATTTCAACATATGCCAAAGTATCTTAGCTGAAGTTTTTTTCCACTGCGACTGAAGAGAAATAGGGAAGGGAAATAGGGATAAAAACTAAATTAAAAATTCCAGAGAGATGCATCCACTAGAGTGCCTTACCCAGCCAAAAGTCAGTAATAGTCAACAATATTACTTGGCATTTTCTGAAAGTGACAAGTTGTCTATGCTTCTCTCTTCCCCTAAAATTAGTAAAATATTCTCCTTGGAACCACCGTGCAACTTATCTGTGGAAGAAAATGCTTTCTAAGTGAATACTTGAAAGGAGGATAAGTTTGCACATTGCTTTTAAAAACCTGTCCAAAAGGCTTTTTCTCCAGTTGCACGGAATGAAACTTGTACTTACTAATAAGCGTTGCAGAAAACACACTTGTTCCCGTGAGTCTCATCATCAGAGCCACAGTGGGGTTGAAATTCCAGGGAGCAGATGGAACTTTTTTTCTGACAATACATCTGAGGGAAAGAGCAAATGATTTTTTTTCATATAGCTACCCATTCCTTCTCTTCTGTGGCGGGAAATGAGACACTCGCACACCAGTTGATTGTTTCCTCTTTATTTCTTTTCCAGGACTGAGCACCAGCGGAACCGCGGCAGCCTCTCTTATGCCGGCTGCTCACGGCTCGTCAGCCAATGACAGTTCTTTAAACTTCCCGCCGTTGGATCCACCAATTGCGGGTAAGTATGTAAATATAGAACACCCCTCCCTATTTGGTCTAGTCCGACCAATCAAGGCCCCCCTAGGTTACATAGTTGCGTAAGTAGGCGGGGCTCTTATGGTTCCGACTAGACCTGCTCAGGTTAGTCGTGAGTTCGCCAGCGGCCGATGTGGATGGACCTGTTGATCTCTCCCTCTCTTCCCGTGGAACCTCCTGGAAGGTGGAGCCGGCCATGCCGCTCCTGCCAGGCCTCGCTTGGTCGGTTGAGTTGGCTAGGCCGCTCCCTCCAGGTTTTTTCTCGGCTGTTCTTCCAGTGCCTGTTCCATATCGCTCGTGATGTTACTCCCTTCGGCTGCAGGTACATAGTTGCGAACTTTGACCGGGGCTAGTGTTAGTGGTGGTTGTGAGATTGTTAGGGTATCTTTTATTGTTTGGGGTTGTTCATCCCCCTGTCTTTGATTTATGCTAGAAGGGTCTCCCCCTTCTTGCCTGCTTCTATTTGTATTTTGTTGGTGTGTGTTTGAAGTGTCTCCCCCTTCTTGCCTGTTTATGTTTGTGTGTTGTGGTTGGTCTTTACTTCCCTCGCGGTTTGTGCTTGAAGGGTCTACCCCTTCTCCTCCTGATCTGTCAGTGTTTGTCTGTAGTGTTCGTGATCTTAGCTGGTCTATGTGTCTCCTCCAGTCTCTATTGTCTTCGGTGACCAGTCTGTAAGACCGGGGTCCCGTTACTTGTGTAATTGTTGCTGGTATCCACAACGGGTCCCCTGAGAAGTTTTTTGCATAGACTAAGTCTTCAGTTTAAAATGTTCGGTGTTTGCTGTTCTCTATCAGGTAGAGGGCAATGGCTTAATGCATCAGCATGAATTATGGTTTTTCCTGGCCTGTAAATTAAATCGTAGCTGTAGGCGGCCAGGAACTCGGACCATCTAGTCATTCGTGGTGACAAAATGTGGGGTGTTGCTTTATTCCCAGCTAGGATTTCCAATAGCGGTTTGTGATCTGTAATTAACGAAAAGCTTCTACCATAAAGGTACACATGAAATTGTTTTATTCCTGATATGGCAGCCAGCAGTTCTTTATCGAATTGGCTGTAATTCCTCTTCACTTTTGAGAGGTTCTTTGAATAAAAGGCTATGGGTGCTTCTCTTCCATCTGGCAAAATGTAGCTGAGTACTGCCCCCACATCGAAAGGTGATGCGTCACAGGTTAATGTTATGTGAAGTATTCCATTGTACTGTATTAGTACCTTGCTGGATGTAATGAGGTTTTTTACTTCTTGGAAAGCTGTGTTTTCTCACTTCCCCCACTTCCAGGTCACCTCTTTGTCGAGCAATCTATGCAGGGGTTCCGCTACCGTCGCTTTCTGAGGCAAGAACACATTATAAAAGTTAATGAGTCCTAAAAATGCTTGTAGCTCTACTTTATTGCTCAGTATGGGTGCATCCTTAATTGCTCTGATTTTACTTTCGGTGGGGTGGATGCCATCTTTATCTATGAGATATCCCAGGAATTCTACCCGGTCGGTTACTAGTTTGCACTTCTCTTTTTTAACTTTCAGTCCTGCCCCTTTAAATTTTGTTAGGACTTGTCTTAGGCGGTCTTTTAACTGATCTTTGTCTTTGGCTGCTATTAGTACCTCATTGAAATAAGATATTACTCCTTTTATCCCCTGTAGGAGGCGTTCCATCAAGCATTGGAATATTCCGGGGGCTATGCTAACCCCGAATTGTAATCGGTTGCATTTAAACGCTCCCCGATGTGTTACAATTGTTTGCGCTTCGGCCATTTGGTTATCCACCGGCAGTTGTTGATAGGCTTGGGCCAAGTTCAATTTTGCCAAAATTTTGCCCCCTTTTATAGAATGTAATAAGTGTTGGACTACCGGAACCGGATATGTGCTTTGTTTAACACGTGATTCAGGGTTGCCTTATAGTCTCCACAAATTCTTATGGACTCATCTGGTTTAATGGGGGTCACAATAGGGGTTTCCCACTTTGCATAGTCTGTTGGTTCTAGCACCCCCTGTTTTATGAGTTTATCTAACTGTTCATTGATTTTGGGTTTTAAAGCAAAAGGAACACATCTCACCTTAAGTCTTATTGGGGCTATGTTAGGATCTAAGTTAAATGAGATTGGGGTCCCCTGATACTTGCCCAGCTCTCCATTGAATATGTCCTGGAATTCCCTCACGAGGTCCTCTTCCCAATCTGCGTCGTCGATTCTGTTTATTCCAGTCACTCCAATCCCTAATGGTGCAAACCATTCCAGTCCCAGTAAACTGGGTCTGTTCTGGTCAACGATGGTTAATGGCAGGATCTCTGTGTGGTCCTTAAAGTTGACTTTAAAATGTCCTACCCCCACCACAGGAATTTTGTTTCTCCGGTAGTCCTTAAGTGTTAGATCTTGTGTCTTTAGTTCTTCCTGTTGTATGTCAGGGATTAATTTTTTTATGGTCTCCCATGACACCATGGAGAGATATGTACTGAAATCCACTTCCATCTCACATTTCCTTCCTTCTATTTCTACTTGTATGTGGACTTTCCTCACATTTCTTGCATCTGAATGTCCAATGGTCATGGTTTGGTGAGTCTCTTCCTTCCTATATGTTGTTTCTTTGTCTCTCTTGTTCCTACCCTCGTGGCTCCAACGGCTCCCAGATTTTCTGTCTCTTTCTTTGTCCCTCTGTGGTGGGCTCCATCTCCGTCGGGGGCTGTAATTGTTCCTGCAGCGGCATGCCCTCGCTATGTGTCCCCTTCTATCATATTTTCTGCAGATAGCGTCACTGAATCGGCACTCCGAGTGTGGATGGTTTCCCCAGCATCTAGCACACTCAAATTCAGGCTTTCTCCCGCTCCACTCCCTTCTGTTTTTCCCCAATTGGAGGTGGTATACTTCTTCTTCGTCACCTTCCTCGCTTTCGGTCACCGATTCGACGTCCTCGTGGTGTGTGGTGGTTGTGTCTTTGTCTATCTCTGGTTTCTGGAAATCTTCGCTGTTATTTCCAGCTGTTTTATTTATCTTTTTCATCGTTGCGGCCAATTTGTGGGTGACTTCTGGGGCAGTGGCTTCTTCTATTGCCTCTTTTACAGTGATTTTAGGTCGGGTTAACAATCGGCCTTGTAATGTGAGGTCCTTTAGTCTGAGAACCACGCGGTCTCTCAGTGTCTCGTCGAAGTTGAGGAAATGGCACACTCTGCCGATGTCCCGGAGTGCTGCCACAAAATCGGCGATGCTTTCGTCCTCCCGTTGGTTCCTCAAATAGAATTCGTGTCTTTTTATTAGGCTCGACACGGTTGGTGCATAATGGACCCTTAGGAGCTTCTCCAGTTCTGGCCACATTATGGTTTTAATGTCCGTGGGTGCCGCCAGTGTCTTTGCCACTGGAACACTGCGGGTCCACAATGGGTCAGGAAAACAGCCCTTTTCTTGTGTTCCGAAACTCCATTTAGATCACTGCTCTCCAGGAACATTAGGAAATGGTCGATGTAAGATTGCCATTCTTCTTTGGCAGGATTGAATTGTGCGGGTGACGAGTTGTTACCGGACATCGTGCCTTGGTCGAACTTCATAGCCATATGCTCAACTGGATTCCTTTGTCTCAGACTCCACCTTCGTCGCCAGTGTTCTGTGGTGGGAAATGAGACACTCGGACTCCAGTTGATTGTTTCCTCTTTATTTCTTTTCCAGGACTGAGCACCAGTGGAACCGTGGCAGCCTCTCTTATGCCGGCTGCTCGCGGCTCGTCGGCCAATGACAGTTCTTTAAACTTCCCGCCGTTGGATCCACCAATTGCGGGTAAGTATGTAAATATAGAACACCTTCTTTTTAAGAGGACAAGTCTGATCATAATTTGATACCCCAAACAAACTGATTACTATTTTTTACTGCAAGCTTGTAAATGTTTTTTTCTGCAAAGTTCATTCCTCTTCCAGGGGATGCTGTTTGTTCTAATGCAGGCCATCATATATTAGCAATCCTACAAAATGGATCTGGGATTTTTAGGAATTATATCTTAAAGTTTTTATTTTGCTGTTTAGATCTGCATGAATTGCAACACCTGTCCCACAAATAAGGGTGCATATGCATGTAAGATCTTCTGAAAGGAATGTTTTCCATAACAATAACATAAAACATTGTTTACTTTGTTATATTTTAGGTTTTATGATGTGTATGTTTTTCATTGTGCGCTGTGCCCTTAAAGCACTTAGGAGGATAAGCAGCTTGGAGTGGATAAAAGCAGAAGACCTGGCCTGATAGGGAAGGTTGAGAGGAAACTACCTGAAAAATATTCTGAGTCTCATTGTATCTGAGGATAACACACACTGGCAAGAAATGTGGTTGTGGAAAGGGAAAGGTATGGGGTTTATTATACATCCATACTTCTGGGTCCTACACAAGGACTTCACTTAATAGCTAAAATTCGGTACTCACCTCTAAATCTATGTTTTGGCCAGCAACATCTGAAAAAAAATATACCAAACATGAACATTTGAAACAATTCCATATTATCTCCAATTTTTTATAGTTTACTAGTGTGTTTCTTTTTGTGCTGTCCCTTGCTCCCTCCCATCCATTAAAATCCTTGAGCAGCTGAAATAAAAAGAAAACATTAACACAAAATCCATGTAATACTAATATAGTTGATGGGGAAATCATTAGGCAGATCAACATTGTTGATTTCTTCATTAATTCTGCTTATGGTACACCTGAAAGGACCACTTTCTTCCAACTGGGAATGCTGATAAAACAAATGTAATGAACTCCTCCTCACAATGCCTAATCAACTTTATGGAAAGTTGTGATTGCTCTCTGAGCTTCTTCATACCTCTTAGAAACTTTGAGTCATAATTGGAAAAACCCTGGTGTAGAAGAACTTACAGTGAAACCAATAACCTCCCATTTTTATTTGCTTCTTCTGCAGATCCCCTAAGCAAGAGTTAATTCCCACTGAACCGCCTTGGTGGTATCTCTGGACTATTATCTGTTTTTTCCTGGAGACAAGGATGCCCTCAAACCTCTGAGAAAACGAAACGTTAGATTAGTAAGTAGAACGTACTGGAATACAAGAAGAAGAGAAGAAGAGTAAGCAGCAGAAAGCTTGCTGGCTTCATGATTCCTCACTGAACTTGGCTGAAGTAGGACTCTCTGGAGCAGTAGATCCTGAAGATGACGCCTTACTGCTTTCCCCTGCCCTTCCAAGCTATATATGCATGCCCTGAACACTTTGGTGATGAAATCTCTCTCTTCCAGATGTGGAATTGGATGTTGCTGAAGTCTGCGGTAAGCTGCTCAGTTGTAAACTTCCCTTCACAAAATTAATCCAGGGTTCAAGAAGCATCTCTCTCCTTATTAAAATATTTTCGTACTTCTGCATGGCAATGAAGAAATTAATTCAACTGGCAATTACCATCCCACCCCTTTGAGGTCAAATCCTATTTATTGACCATATAAATTGCAGCATTAATTTTCATATGAAGAGATAGAGAGCTTAAATACCAATTAGAATAGGAACCAGTTCCTCTCAGGAAAGAACAGTATGTTTTAAAAGTAAATAATATATTAGATCTCTATAGATATGTGGACATGCCCGGTTGTAAATATTCTATCTATGACTGAACAATAAGGAAGGCCAGGAGGAGACTAGAATATGGTGAGCTCTGGATTGTTTCTTCAGCCCTTCTCATTCAGTCCCCTTGATGCTGATACTCAGAGCTGACTCTATTTTTCCCCGGCTGGAGCATAGATATTTATTTATTTATTTAATTGTATTTCTATACCGCTCCCTCTCCCAGAAGGGACTCGGGGCGGTGTACAGCCTAATAAATACATAAAATACAAAGTTAAATAGAATTTTAAAACCAAATTAAATACAAATTGGCTGCATCCCGTCCAACAATAATTCATTTAAAACCGGGAAATATAAAGTTTAAAAATAAGATTAAAATTTAAAACCCCTATTAACTTAAAACCCCATAGACCCTTACTGGGCCAGGCCGGCCTGTTTAAAAAATAAGGTCTTAACTGCTCGCCGGAAGGTGAGGATGTCTGTCATGGCTCGTATTTCCGGGGGGAGATCATTCCACAGGGAGGGGGCTCCCACAGAGAAAGCACGCACCCTCGGGGCCGCCAGCCGCCAGCGATCAGGTGGCGGCACCCCAAGTAGGGCGACCCTGTGGGAGTGTACTGGGCGGCGGGAGGTTGTTGGTGGCAGCAGGCGGTCCTGTAGGTACCCAGGTCCCGAGCCATGGAGCACTTTAAATACCATCAGTACCACCTTGAATCGAATCCGGAAGGCAACAGGAAGCCAGTGCAGCCTGTGGAGAAGTGATGTTACGTGCGTGCCCCGAGGGGCACCCACGATCACCCGCGCGGCTGCATTCTGAACTAACTGCAACCTCCGGAGACTCTTCAAGGGGAGCCCCATGTAGAGAGCATTGCAATAATCCAATCGGGAGATAACGAGGGCGGAAGTGACTGTGCGAAGTGCGCCCAGATCCAGAAAGGGCCGCAACTGGTAGATCAGACGAATCTGATAAAAAGCCCCCCTGGCGACGGCTGCAATATGTTCTTCCAAAGACAGCCGCACATCCAGGAGGACACCCAAGTTGCGCGCCCTTTCCACGGGGGTCAATACCTCTCCCCCCACGGCCAGCGAAGGAATAAGCTGGCTGTATCTGGGCGCAGGAAACCACAGCCACTCGGTTTTGGCCGGGTTGAGACGAAGCCTGTTACGACCCATCCAACTCCGCACGGCCTCCAGGCACCGGGTCATCACTTCGACGGCTTCGTTGGGGTGGCCCGGGGTGGAGATGTACAGCTGAGTATCATCAGCGTACTGATGGAACTCCACCTCAAAGCCACGGATGATCTCACCCAGCGGCTTTACATAAATGTTGAACAGCAGGGGCGAGAGCACCGACCCCTGAGGCACCCCACAAAGCAGGGGCCTTGGGGACGATCTCTGCCCCCCCCGTCAACACAAATTGCGAACGGTGAGAGAGGAAGGAGGAGAACCACCGCAACACAGTGCCTCCAACCCCCAACCCCCCCAACCGCCGCAATAGGATACTGTGGTCGACAGTATCAAAAGCCGCCGAGAGATCTAACAGGACCAGGACAGAGGAACAACCCCTGTCCCGAGCCCTCCAGAGATCATCCACCAACGCGACCAACGCCGTCTCCGTGCTGTGCCCGGGCCTGAAGCCCGATTGGAGGGGGTCAAGATAACTCGCTTCATCCAGGAACTGCGGGAGCTGACGGGCCACCACACTCTCTACAACCTTCGCAACAAAGCGAAGGTTGGAGACAGGACGATAATTTGATAATAATGCTGGGTCCAGGGACGGTTTCTTGAGGAGGGGCCGCACCACCGCTTCCTTCAAGGCGGCGGGTAAAAGCCCCTCTCTCAAGGAAGCGTTTATAATACCCTGGAACCAGCCTCGTGTCACCTCCCGAGTGGCCAAGACCAGCCAGGAGGGGCACGGGTCCAACAAACAGGTGGTGGCATTCAGCCACCCCAGCACCCTGTCCACGTCTTCCATGGTAACAGGGTCGAACTCAACCCAATTGGCCTCACCGATATCCACCCCCGCCCCCCCGCCTGGAGATGCCCAGTCGGAGTCCAGCTCGTCCCGAATCTGAGCAATTTTGTCCTGCAGAAACCTAGAAAACTCCTCAGCCCGACCCTGTAAGGGATCCTCCCGCGCTTCCACCTCTAGGAGGCAGTGGGTCACCCTAAACAGGGCGGCTGGGCGGTTTTCCGTGGACGCAATAAGGGTGGAGAGGTAGGTCCTCCTCGCCATCCTTATCGCCACTAAATACGTCTTAATATAAGATCGTAGAAGTGTTCGGTCAGACTCAGAACGGCTAGCCCTCCAACTACTCTCTAGGCATCTTTTCCGGCGCTTCATCTCCCTTAGCTCCTCAGAAAACCAAGGAGCCACTTGGGATCGGCACCGGGTCAGAGGCCGCAAGGGCACGACCCGGTCAAGGGCCCCAGCAGCCACCCTATCCCAGGTGGCGACCAAGCCCTCAACCGAGTCGTGTGTGTGAGCTTCGGGAAATGGCCCAAGCTCCATCAGGAACCTATCCGGGTCCATCAGGCGCCTGGGGCGGTACCATTTAAGCGGCCCCGCCTCCCTGCGGTCGGGGGGTGCGGAACGGAAGTCGAGCCTCAGGAGCGAGTGATCTGTCCATGACAGGGGTTCTATAACTATATCTCCTACATCCAGACCACTCTGCCACTGATCAGAGACAAAAACTAGGTCCAGGGTGTGACCTCCCACGTGAGTAGGGTCCCTAATTAACTGGGTCAGGCCCATGGCTGTCATGGAAGCCATGAACTCCTGAGCAATCCCCGAGGCACCGCCGGCAGAGGGAAGGTTGAAATCCCCCATGACCATAAGCCTGGGGGTCTCAACCGCAACGCCGGCTATAACCTCAAGGAGCTCAAGCAGGGCCGATGCCGCATAGCAGGGAGCCAGGTATGCGACCAACAAACCCACCTGCACCCTGGGACCGAACTTCCCAAAAAGAGACTCACATCCAGGTCGTCTGAGAAACAGTGGATTCCCTCGGACACAGATCCTCCTTAATAACCACCGCAACACCCCCGCCCCTCCTCTGGGCCCTCGGCCGATGAAAAACCCGAAACCCGACTGGACACATCTCCACAAGAGGGACTCCCCCCTCTAGGCCCAGCCAGGTTTCGGTGATACCCACCAGGTCCGCTCCCCCCTCACAGATCAAATCATGAATGAGGGGGGCCTTATTAATAACGGACCTGGCGTTACACAACATCAGCCGAAGGCCCAGGGCCCGATCGCTCAGACCCCCTGGGGAACGGGACATAACAAGGGGGTCGGAGCGCGCCACCGCAGACAAATAGCTGGGGCGCGCTCCCGAAACAGAATGTGGCCCCCTATAGATATGAGACACTTTTCATTATTCGGTCTGTTGTCTGTGCTCAACAGTTATGTATTTATCTCTGTCTTCTTTCATTGGCCTTTTTGATAAAAGTATGTCCACAATACTCTTGGAAGCTAAGAAATACCTTATTGCAGTAATGAGGCAGTGCAATTGTTTCTTCTTACAAGGTAAATTGTTGACACACTAAGTGTTCAGACTCCTGGTCCCTTGACATTCCTTGCCTGATGAGACCCACAGTGAGACCCACATCCTGCTGGACCAGATTAGACAGGTAGGAATACATAAAAAGAGATGGTCCATCAGGTAACCCAGTTCCAAGTTGTGACAGCCCTGTAGCATCATCTAAGAAGCAGGTGCCATTTTGCGGCCACCACAATTCCTTTCCTTTGTTTCAAATATTGTGCCTGCTTCAGTACACTACAATACACTATAGTGCCAGTTCTAGTACACTATAGAACAGTGCCATACATTTTCCACAATTTAAGGAGGCCGCTCTGCTCCTATTTTAAAATCTCTGGTAGAAAAAAAAAGGAGGGAGAGGAAATGGCTGTATTGGAAATTAAGCAGTCAGCCTTTAAAGGAAAAAAAATATCTGCGTAGGCATTAGATAGTGGAATGGAGTCTAGGAGTGTTCATAGGAATTCATTGTTCGGACTGTATTAGTCCTTTTCCAGAGTTTCCTTTTGGTCCTTCCTTAATGATGGTAGCTGTGACTGCCAGAGCTGCTATTTCTAGGTGCAGCATGATGTCTCACAGTATGACATGATATCTCACTTTATGACCATATCAATTAGAATGGCCAATTCTCATCTCTGTGGCCATTACAAATCAAGAATTACCCATAGAGTCAACCAAGTACTTTGTTCATGCCAGGAGAAGCAACTGCCTGTTCCTCATTTGGAAAAAATAGGGGAAGGCAAAGCAAGGAAACTCTGGTTTTTGGCAGTGGGGCCAGAACTGTTTGCCTATGACACTGCCTGCCTTCCAGAAAAGAAGAAGTACTGAATCCTTGTGCCCATAATCAAAATTCCTTTGGAAACAAAGTGTGTGATTTAATTCCCATGTCTGACAGCAGATAATAGAATTTTATATTTGAATACACTTAATGGGAATGAGTTCCTGGACATAGATATAGATATCCAAGGTAGATATTAAGGAAGGTTCTTGTTATGATTGGCTGAGCCATCTGACAGCGAACAGTATAAAGGGAGCTGTCAGACCGTGTCAGCTGCTGCTTATTCCTGTCAGCCGATCTGCATTCAGCAGCTACCAGAGGAACCCATTAATAGTTAATAGTTACTGTAAATATTCAATAGTTAATAAAAGTTATTTTCTGAGACCGTGGACGTTGTCTCTTACCTTCACTAAACTGGCAACAAGGATGGGATCGATGTGGTAAAGGCGTACAAGATCCCTGAAGAATTCAATGCACACCGTGAAGTTTCCTCAGCAGGTTAACGTGATCTCTTCCACTCCATCGTTCCTGTGTTTCCATCCTACAACAGAGACGTGGTATTCTTACTTTAATAGATTTGAGTGTTTCTTAGATGCTGCTGACTTGGCAGACATTTCAAATCACAGAAAAAAAGCTTATTTTCTAAGATTCTGTGAGGTGGCTGTGTTCGACACTGCTACCGCTTTATTGGCTCCACAATAGGTGAAAGAGGTTTCCTGGGAAGCCCTCCAGGAAATCCTTAGTAATCATTATGCCCCCAAGCCACCCCGAATCGCGAGACGACATGCATTTAGGCAGTGAATGTAAGCAGAAGGGAAGACCATTAGTATGTATATGGCTGCGCTCCGAACGGCAGCGTTACAAAGAGCTTGATGACATGCTGCTTGATCAGCTGGTTTGCGGAGTGAGAGACCTCAGACTCCAAAGACATCTGTTGGCAAAGAGTGATCTCACGTTAAAAATGGCCATAGAAGAGGCTCAAGCCACAGAGATGTCCAATCTCTCTGTGGCTGAGATCCAAGGCACGACTTGCAATCCAGTGGCAAAGCCAAATGCTACTGTACATTTTGAAGAATTTACCCCTGATGTGTTTTTAGATTATGGAGAAGACGTTAATCGCCTCACCAATTGCCAGCAACTGCAACAACAAAGAAGCTGGAACCCAGACAAACTTATTTGCCTTTTCATCTTGGCAATATGCTGCAAAAAAATCAGCAGTGGTTTGGACTCGATTGTTGTTGTAAGTTGAGTGGTGAAGGCAGTGGCAAGCAAAAAAAGCAGGCGAGGAATGGAGATCAGTAATATTCAGTTACTTTTAAGAGTCCCTGACACTATAGCTAGTTATTGTTTACAAGATGTTATGGAAGAGGAACAAGTTTCACCAGATAAGAATGAGACGGAACTGAAAGTGGATTTGAAAATGACAGTCTATAAAAAAAGATATTGCACTATGTATATAAAAGAATGGCTGATATTTTCATAATTACAATTCATTAATTGAAAAAGAAACACTTAAAATGAAAATACTATTAACAAACCAAGTTTGTTATTTTGTGCCAGTAGTGGCACAAAAATCTTTCCTAGCCAAGACTACTTAACTAGACCAATAGTACCTAATGGAATGCTCCCTCTATAGTAGAGAGAGAGAAGCCAGGGGAAGCCATGTTTGGTCGCCTAATCTTTTTAGAATACAGCTTAGAAATATACTGAAGCTTTTTACAGCCTTATGCAGATATGTGTAGTACAAAAAAAAGATAATAGTACAATATCATCTAAGAAGTTAGATTACAAATGGAATTGATAGGCACATTCAGAGAGCAATACTGAATTCTTTTTCTGAAATTTATTCCTCAGTTTAAAAAACTGGAATATATGAATTCAGTATTGGACACTGCTACTGTAGCTATTCAAGAGGATATTTTATTTATTTGATTTGTCATTCGCTTACAAGATAATAGGTGTAAGTATAAACATAATTTATGAATACATGAAATGGATACATATAAGAAAAATAAAAAGAAACAATAGGACAGGGATGGTAGGCACGTTTTTGCGCTTACGTATCCACCTACAGACCTCTTAGGAAGACGGTGAGGTCAATAGTAGACAATCTAAGGTTAAAATTTTGGGGGTGTGGGGAAGAAACCACAGAGTCAGGTAGAGTGTTCCAGACACTGACCACTCTGTTGCTGAAGTTGCATTTCCTGCAATCAAGTTTGGTGTGGTTTACCTTGAGTTTATATCTACTGTGTGCTCTTGTATTGTTATGGTTGAAGCTGAAGTATTCATTGACAGGTAGGACATTGTAATGTATGATTTTATATACTATACTTAGATCAGATCGAAGGCGTAGTTCTAGGTTTTCTAAGTCTTGAATTTCAAGTCTGGTGGCATAAGGTATTCTGCAACAATTAGAGGAGCTGAAGAACTCTTCTTGTGAAATATTTCTGGACTTTCTCAACTGTGTTAATATCAGATACGTAATGTGGGTTCCAGACTGATGAGCTGTATTCAAGCATTGGTCTAGCAAATGTTTTGTATGCTCTAGTTAGTAGGGTGATATTACCAGAGAAAAAGCTACGTAGGAATAGGTGAACAACTCTTAATGCCTTTTTGGCTATGTAGTTATAATGGGCTCTAGCATTTAGATCATTAGAGATGAGTACTCCAAAGTCCTTGACAGAGTTTGGATCCTCAACAAGGTCTTGACTATTCAGCTTGTATCTTATTTTCTGATTTTTTTTTTTTTTGCCAATATGTAAGACAGAGCATTTATTTGTTGAGATTTGAAGTTGCCATTTGTTTGACCATTCTGATACACAGTCAAGGTCTTTTTGAAGGGTAGCGGTATTGTCTGTGATGTTGAATAGCTTTACATCATCAGCGAAGAGAATGCAGTTGCTCTTAATATGATCACAGAGCTCATTTATGTAGAGTATGAAGAGAGTTGATCCTAGAACACTGCCTTGGGGGACACCACTGTTGACAGGTACAGAATTTGATAGGACGCTCCCAATTTTGACCATCTGTTGTCTGTTTGACAGGAATGCTTCTATCCAGTTATGCAGGTGTCCAAAGATACCATAAGATTTTAGTTTTAGTAGTAGTTTGTCGTGTACTACTGAATCAAAGGCTTTACAGAAGTCTATGTAGATTGCATCTATTGCTTTGCTTGATCGATATATAGTGTCCAGATTAGCAAAAATGGTAAAGCAACATATAGATTTAAATTTTAAAACCAGAAATATGTTTGTTGGTACCACATAAAGGGAGTACAATGCATTTTTAATGTTACGCGTGTTAACAGAGGTTAAAATTATGTTTGCACAACAGTGGAAAAATGAAGAGATCCCCATAGATGAAAATGAAATTAAAAAATTACAAGATGCAGAAATGGATAGAGATAAGAGGTAGAAATTATGTGGAGAATGATCATTGCTATGTATGAATTAAATACAGAAGGTTGATAATTATAAACATGTTGATATGATTAACAAAATTAGAAATAAGTCAATACAAAGAAATTTAAATATTTTTTCTGTTACACTGCTGTACTTATTGATATTTGTTTCTGCTTTGCTTTTTCATTTATGAAATATTCTATAATACTTTATAATATAAGTATAATAGAATTACAGAGGTAAAGTAAAGTAAGGATATATTGTTATAGAATAGATTGATCATGATGAAATGAACATTATACAGTAGATTAAGAAAAAATGGTGATTTGCGTGCATAAAATGATGTAATATTAGTAGTCTAGTAAGTAATTAATAATAGTAATAATATAAATATATATAGTGGATTTATGATATAAGGATTAATGCAAATTGGAAGGGAAAGACTGCAGAGATTGTGCACAAGTGATTTGTACCAACCAACACGCTATGTAACTGAAGATGATTTATATTTTATGTTTGTTTTATTTAAGTTTAAAAAAAATTAACACTTTTATTTTTTAAAAAAATTCCATTTATGTATACATGCAACTTCTTGTTACATTGATGTTGCTATATATTGATTTAAGCAGAAACAGATAATGTATAACATCAATGTAACAAGAAGTTACCCATCTCACTTTTGGTAAGTTGCTTTTTTAAATTTATTTATTTATTTATTTGCTATCTGTTTTGTTTTTATTAATCATAAAAACAAAATAGATACTAAAGAAGTAAATAAATACATAAATAAAAATTATTTTACTATTCATCTTAATGTTTCTTTCTCCTTTACTTAAAGAAACATCAACATGAATAGAAAAATAATTGTTATTTATGTGTGTATTTCTTTAATATCTGTTTTGTTTTTATGATGAATAAAAAGAAAAACAGATACTAAAGATGCTTCTTTACTATCCGTTTTTGTTTTTATTCATCATAAAAACAAAATAGATACTAAAGATGCTTCTTTACCATCTGTTTTTGTTTTTATTCATCATAAAAACAAAACAGATACTGACGAAATAAATAAACACATAAATAAAAATTATTTTACTATTCATCTTGATGTTTCTTTAAGCAAAGGAGAAAGAAACATCAAGATGAATAGTAAAATAATTTTTATTTATTTATGTATTTATTTATTTATTTAGTATCTGTTTTGTTTTTATGATTAATAAAAACAAAAATAGTAAAAAAAACATAAATATAAAAAAGCAATTACCAAAAAGGAGACAAGCAAGTTGGCTAGCCAACTACGCCAGGGTCCTCCTCAGTCTTCTAGCTTTCTGCGGCGAAGACGGCCAGCCCAGGAGTCGGTTCTCGACTGGGCTGGCGGCAGCGGCGGCAGGAGGAGATAGGAGATCAGACCGGAAGGACTTGCTGCTTTGCCTCCTCACTACCAATCGGTGGTGGGAAGGCAAAGCAGCAACAATGGGGGGCAGCGGGTGAGATAGGGGCAGGCGAGGCAGGGAGCATCAGCAAGGGCGATGGGCATACCAGGAGTCGGCTATCGATCGGGACTGGTAGTGGTAGGTTGCCGACCAGGTTGGAGGTCGTACTTACCGATCCACATATTTGGAGGACAGCGGGGTAGGCAGTCTGGGCGGGCGAGGACGGCTAGTGGGTGTGGTGGCTGGGGCTTGCGTCTTCTTTAAGGTAAGGCAGACAGACCAGGAGGCAGGCTGGGCAAGGCAGGCCTGGGAGGCAGGCCGGCCAGGTGAGGATGGTTAGCAGAAGTGGTGACTGCGGCTTGTGGTGTGCCCTCACTCACTCAGCAGGGCAGCAGAAGGCAGGCAGCGATGGCTGGCTGGCTGGCTGGTTGGCTCAGGTGCTGCTTTTCTTCTGTTGCTGTTGCTGTTGCTGTTCCTGCTGGTGTGAGTGATGGCGCCGGGCAGGAAAATTTTTGTAGTTAGCGTACATGCACTATAAGTAGGGGCGGGGTGGGGCAGAGCGGCCAGGGGAGAATGAGGAAGGGATTTTTGTGCGTGCGCAGTAAAAAACCTGTTTTTTTAAAAAAATCTGGTTTTGTAAACTTTGGAGCAGCGTATAGGGGTGAGGCCCAGAGCAGTGAAGGGAGGGGCGGGCAGGAGAGAATGAGGAAGGGATTTATGCACATGCACAGTAATAAAAACTGGTTTTTGGCCCGTAGGAGTGGTGGAGAGGGGCGGGGCCAAGCAGGGGTCAGTTTTACCAGTTCTTAGAACTACCTCTGACGTTAACGAGAGGTTCTATACAACCGGTATGAACCGGTAGAAACCCACCCCTGATTTAGATCCTTTAGAAACCATGTGGTAAACATTTATGTTTGCATTATAGGGTGTATCATATATAGGGAAACTATTTTTCCTTTAATGTAATTAACATCTGTTCGGGGTTTGACACAGTGGTAGTATTCAATTTTTTTCTACTACTGGTTTTGTAGGCATCTCTTGGTGGGTGTGATGTGTCTTGGAAGGTGTGACGTGTCTTGGTGGGTATGGGTTGGTGGGCATGGCAGGGGAAGGATACTGTAAAATCCCCATTCCCTCCCCATCCCATTAAACTGCTCCATTTTCCTGTTCAGGGAAACAAAAGAAGACCAAGCCGATCAGCTGGGACTCCGATCAGCTTGGACTTGGAAGGCAGCGAATAGGTTGGAGCAGGGCCAACCAGAGATGGTATTTACTAATTCCCTGAAGAACTCAAAATTTCCACTACCAGTTCTCCAGAACCTGTCAGAAGTGGCTGAATACCACCTCTGGTTCGACAGTCTTTCATTCCCAGCATGGCAGCTGGGTTGTGCAAGTTCTTGGTCCAATGACTGGAGGGCTGTATACGAAAGGATCTTAGATTAGAGAAGGGGTGTCCAACCTTGGCAACTTTAATATCTATGGACTTCATCTCTCAGAATTCCCCAGCCAGCATGTTAAAGTTCACACATCTTAAAGTTGCCAAGATTGGACATCCCTGTATTTTTGCCATCTGAATTGCTCTTCACTTCCTCCTTGCAGAACTGCCAAGCATATTTTGCAATGTTAAGTGAAGTCTTAAGGTGGGATTAACTAGATCCCCTGCAAATCCTTTTAGTGCAAGGGTCTGCAGTCTGCTACTTTATGATTGCCCTGCTGAAATTTCAGCCTCACGAGCTTGCCCTATTGGTGACATGGAATTAAAGATAGGTATGGGAGCCTCCCTGAAGCCTCCAACTTCCACTCACTCCCTTAGAATCCACACAGGCAGAAGCTACTCCCAATATCTGTTCCTTCAGTGTTGCTCTCATTATCAGCCAAAAACTTTCAGCAGCTTTCTAGAAGGTAAGGCACCTCCGTTGTAACCCACAACCCTTCCTAAGACACCTCTCAGGAAAATTGCAACTTTGGTTGCTAGAGGCCTCTTCATTCAGGTTACTGGCATAACAAACAGATGGAACATAGTGTCAACGCTGGGATTGCTCCAGGAAGTCTGTATGCAAATCTTCTTAAGGTTGCAGCCTTTGGACAGACTGTTCTCCAAATCCTCTCAGAAGACTGTTTTGCAATACTCGATGAATCCAGTGTGATTAACTCAGCTTTCTTCTAAACCAGAGGTATCAAACTTAAGGCACGCGGGCTGCATCTGGCCTGTGATGTGGTTGGATAAAGCCCATGGGGCCATCTTGGTCTACCCAAGGTGAAGAGGAAAGATCGGCCCAGTGCAAAGAAATATCAGGCCAATATAGCTCTGGCCCGGTCTTCCCAATGAAAAGAGGAAAGAGCAGACTAGCGTGGCTTTGGCCTGGTGTAACAAATATGAAGACAAATCATGCCAGCAATTTGGGGAGTGGTGTCAAGCTGGCCACACTCACCCAGTTGACCACACCTACCCAGTCAGCTGTGCCACCTGGCCCTCCAAGGTCAACCATAGCCCTGATATGGCCCTCAATGAAATTGAGTTTGACATCCCTGTTCTAAACTGTGTTAACTAGTCCCAATTAACCATTCTACATGACCTTTTAGTGGAGAGAAGGACAAGGATAAACAGGAAATACAAAACATGGCTTCAAAATTTCATACTGACAAATAGGATTCTGATTCAATTAATTATCAACTTAATGATATTTAGAAGAGAATGGGCAAAGTCCATTGTTCTAGTAAGAACAGTTCTTGCACGTATGGCTTATCCGTTTACCAAATAGTTTGAAGAAATCTCATAATGATATAACGCAACATAATTCCTCACACTGTGACCATGCATCCTGAGCTCTAACAGCTTGCCAAGGAAGTTAAAGGATTTAGAATCTAAAGGTCACAAAAGTAAAGAAGCCCAGGCTTTACCAAATAACTTAATGATGTTTCCTATGCCATCTATCTGACAAACTCGCAAGATTTGTTTTTCTCACCATGTATATGTGTACATCCAAATTAGATTGTATGGTTTCTCTGTGTCATATCATATTATGTATAGTATGTATATGTATATATACATAATTTTGTACTTATTTATTTATTTTGTCATGTCCATATAGTGTATATTAGAGGTGGTGATCTCATCCTGGACATAAACTGTTTCAACTTCTACCCTCAAAACGATGCTATAGGGCACTGAATGTCAGAACAGTTAGACACAAGTACACTTTTCCCCCCAGGCCATCACTCTGCTATATAACTAATTCCCACAATACTCTTTCTGAATGGTATACTGTCTCTGAGTGTTGGATCAAGGGTAAAACTTCTGAGTATTGTGATGAGCAGAGGTTCTGACTCAGTTTACCTTCCCAACAAGCAAATGAGTCAGAAGATCATTTAAAAGCAGTTCATCAGGATACCCTGATAAAGTGGGATCTCTTTATGGAAAAAAGAAAGAGAGAACCTCAAGCCCCATGTTTGACTCCTTTTTATAGTTAACACAACAAAGAAAATACAAGAAGAATGTTGATCGGACAGGATAAAAGTAATCTCTCCTTTGCATAGGAAATCAGTTAACATATTTGGGACTTAATTCCAAGCACAACCCACAAGACAACCAATCAAACAATGAGATAGAAAGTGATGGAAAGATAGAAAAATAAGATATAAAGCAGGATTTCAACTAAAAAACACTTCTTTGGTCTTTTTAGTTGTCAGCAGAAAGGGAAGGGGGAAAGCAGTGCATTCCTTAAATGCTTCAGATAATCTCTTTGGCCATCGAAGCTTTTGGCACACAAAATTATTACTGGAGAGCATGATTGATGACTCTTGGCTATGGATGTGTCTCATTGGAGAATATACATCCAGGGGATGGGGGGAAGACCAGAGTCAAGGGTGAAATGAATGATGTGTCAGAGTTGGCCGCAACAGGGAAATGCCAACATGTCAACTCCTAATAAATCAATATTTTTCACTCTAAGAGATGCAGCTAGAGACTTATGATTTGAATGGGGGTGCATGTCGGAGTCTTGACACAGGAGACATAGGAAGCATAACTAGGTACATCCATAAAGGATTCAAATGCCTATAAACAAATGCTCATAGTTTAGAGAACAAACAATCTGAACTTGAATTACTAGTACATGAAGGCAATTATGATATAATTTCCATTACTGAAACATGATGGGATGGAACTTAAGACTGGAATGTACTGATGGAAGGATACAATCTGTTCAAAGGAAACAGACCCAACAGAAGAGCTGGAACTGCAGTATACATAAGAGATACTACGTCTCTACAGAAATGCGTAACACCAAGAATGAAAGTCCTCTTGAATGTGTATCGATCAATATAAAAGGAAAAAAGAATGACATTACCATAGGTATGTACTACAGGCCACTCAACCAAACAGAAGAAATATATAAATATTTTGCTAATCTGTTAACGAACATATGTAGAAAACATACCACAGTAGTAATGGGGAACTTTAACTACCCTGACATCAACTGGGAAACAAACGCTGCATCAAATGGGAGATCGAACAGGTTCCTACCCAACCTAGCAGACAACTTTGTTAGGAGGGAGTGCAATTCTGGACCTAATTCTTACTAACAAAGAAGAAATAATAGAGCGGGTTAGTTGTAGGAATGTGGGGGTTGAGGGGAGAAACCACGTCATAGTAGAATTCAATATAATGCAGACACAAGGAATAGAACATAATCTAACCAGAATCCTAACTGATTTCAACAAATTTAGAGAAAGGGAAACTCTAAAGAATATGATTATAAAAAACTAGTCCACCACAAAATCACTAAAAAATAAAAATAAGAAATCCAAGAAAAAAACAACATGTTTACACAAAGCACTCTGACAAACTGAAAGACAAAAAGATAACTACAAAAAATGGAAAAAAGTACATGTAACTAAAGTAGAATACCAGCAAAAAGCCCAAACTTGAAAAGATGAAATCAAGAAAGTTAAGGCTCAGAATGAAGTAAGACTTGCAACAAACATAAAAAATTAAAAAAAAGTTTCTTTCAACATACAATATATGAGAAAACTTAAGGAAATAATCGGTAATGGGAGATGATGGCAAAAATAGTGGGCAGTAGAGAAAAAGCAAATCTGCTTAACTCATTGTTTCAAACAATATTCACGGAAAAAGAAAATAGAGCCCAACCTACCAAAAACATAATGGTCAAAGACAGTTTAGAAATAAAACTTAAAATAAGAAAGTAAATGGTGAGAGAACACTTATCTGATCTAGCTCAGGGGTTGCCAACCTTTTGGACCTCAGGGACCACCAAATGCATAATTTTAGATGCCAGGGACCACTAACTGGTTCTGTGCATGTGGCCTAATTTGTAGGTGTGGCTTGGTGGTCATGTGACTGGCTGAGCATAGCTTGTATGTAAGTATTATAAATATTGATATAAATATTGATTTTTACTCAAAGCAGGCAGGCAGATTGAGTTGCTCACAGAATCACGGATTCATTCAGAAATCTATCTGCCATTGGCTAGCTCAGTCTGTCACATAAAATTTGCATGCAAGCAAACTCACAAAATTAACTCACAATATACCATGCATGTAAATATTGATTTTTTTATTTTAAAAAAGAGCAACTTTTACCAAAACCAGGCAAATCAGGCAGATTGAGTTGCTCACAGAATCATTCAGTGATCTGCCATCGGCTAGCTCAGTCTCTCAAATTTGCTTGCTGTGAGTGTGCACTTAATTTGCTTGCAAGCAAATCTTCAATCCTAAGGGAGGTTCGGCTGTACTTAAAAGCAGAGCTGAAGATCTAAAGACTAGTTAGAAAGTAAGAAATCCAACCATTTTCTGCTTTCTAGCTAATCTAAATCTCCCGGCACAGGAAAACAGATGATGGTCAGAAAAAGGAAAAATAGCAATTTAGCAGACAATTTTATTGAGTAAGGAGTGAGTGGGCGGGGAGGGTTCCCACTCTAAACTCGCCATTTTAAGTCAGAGCTCTTTATTTGGCTTCTGGAAGCAGGACATATCCCTTAGGATTCCCTCAACCCTTTATGATGCCACACAGCTGATAAAGAAATTATCAGGCCACATTGCTTTCCCTTTAGTTCCTTCACTGTTGTAAAGGAGCATTTCCATTTGCTCCCTTTCAATAGGCAGAGAGAGGAAGACAAGTTGCTGGCAAAAATTTAAGTGTTTCGTTGCAGAAGGCAGTTTGTCACATAGAGGTTCATTGGACATAATTTGTATTATGCAAAAGCCCTGCAGAAGCACAGATGCAGTTTGCAAGGCTATCTAATGACAGATGAACGAGAAGGAAGAAAGAGCAACCAGATTTCATTCTCACATTCCACTTCCTTATTCTCATGTGCCCCAACTCAAAGCAGCCAATCTCAATTAGTATGGAAGGGAACTTAAAGCAAGAGCTAAGCCTAAAGTGATGAAATTTAACCTTCTCCTCTCCTCAGCACATTCTGGATTCTCTCACAAAATATTTCCTTAACTCTTACTCCAATTCTTGGTCTCTTAAACACTGGAGCAGAATTTGTCAAGATACATTAGTTGCTATCAATTTTGCAATGTTGCATTTAGTAAGGCAATCATATGGCAATCCAGAGAGTGTGGCATGGAAAGGATTATGGGACATTTTCACTTTCAATGTGGGCCTGTACTGTTGATACATGAAATGAAGAATGGGCTGTTTGAGCTTTGGGAGATTTCACATTTTCTGCATGCAGTCTCTGTGCCCATACAGTTGCAGTTGTGCTCCTGATGTTCTCCAGCCTCTGTTTTAGAGATTAATGCCATCAAATGTGCAATCATTTTCAGAAGAATACATGATTATATTCTCATGAGGGGATGATGGAGCAATATCATATCTGAATGCTTCTGAATAGAAAACATTTCCTCCTTATAAATATTCAGGAAAATATTGAAAAGGTTCTATCTAGAGGTTATGTAATTTATGGAGAACTTCTTTTTTTATCATTAGGAAAACTCACCTGAATTATGGTATATCGGTAACCAACTTTCAATCGTTGTGACTTGCCAAACCCCATTAATATTCATTTCAAAAATAATTGTATTGCTTTGAAAATCATAACAGAAAGACAAATCAATAAATACAAAACAACCTGTATCAAATTGTGCAAATTTGAAGTTAGTGTGCATTTTAAAACACAGTAAAACTAGCAATTCTTAGTTGTAGTCCTGCTTAGGCATTAAGTCAGGTGGGTGATCTTGGGCTACTCAGTCTCTTCCATCTGTGGGAAAGACAGAAGGGAAAAACTGGTGGTGGGATTCAGCTGGTTCACACAGTTCAATAGAACCGATAACTTTTTTTTTTAGTTTGGCGAACCATTTATCCACTTGAGCAGGGATAATGAGGAGGAGGAGGAGGAAGAGAATATTGAGGCTGTCAGGCTTGTCTCCATTCAAAACCCAAGAAAGAACCCACCGAGTCCATTGAAGTAGAGAAGAGGTATTTTGACTGAGTTTGAAATGATAGAGAAAGAAAAGCAAGATCTGAGCCAAAAGGCGCAAAAGTTACATATTGAAAGTTTTCCCAAATTCCTCGCCCCAGGGACCCAGGCTGAATGTCTAATCCACTTCCCATGTAGTGTCATGTGGAGTACATCTTCAGGTGTTTTCATCCATCTGGAGTTCTAGGTTGGTTGGCCTTGGCTGGGTGTAAACAACTCCACTCGGCAGCGCAGTTATTCTTGAGAGAGCAAACCTCCCTTTTAGTTCACACGAGTATTCTTCACACGAGTACACTTCCCAAACCCCAGTGTTATGCCCCCTCTCCCCATTACTATGGCAGCCGATAGCAAGCAAGCATCAAAGGGAACACCCAGGCTAGAGATCCGGCTGACATTTGGCCCTCCTACAGTAGAGGCATTAGCCCTAAGGAAAAAACATAAGACAAAACAGACAGGATATAAGAAATCTACCATACAGTGGAGCAAAATAACATTATGGCTTGTCAGGATATTTAGCGTGAAACCATTGTAGGAGTTTAGGGACCTGGACATCTCAAGTGTTCACCCGTTCAGACTGGGAGGGAGGGAAATGTTTCCATGCCACCAAATACTGTACTTTCCCCTTATACTTCCTGAAATTCATGATTTTTTGACCTCGAAGTGTTGTTCACCTTTGATGAGGAGAGGAATTGGAGGGGATGGTTGGCCTGGTCAAAGAGGAGATACATGCTCAGGTTTCAACAAGCTAATATGAAACACAGGGTGGATCTGCCTAAGGCTTTGGGGCAGCTTTAGCTGTACTGTGACTGTATTTACAATCCTAACAATGGGGAAAGGACCTACATACTTGGGCCCCAGTTTCTTTGATTTCTGGATGGTCTGTAAGTACTTTGTAGATAGGAAGATCCTGTCCCCTACTTGGAACTCTTTTGGTTTTGCTCTTTTCTTATCTGCCTGTCTTTTATTTACTTGATGTGCCTCATCTAATGCCTTACTAGATGGGCCAAATACATTGAAGCTGTTCAATCCATTCCACTAAGGAAGGGATCTGGGGCTTCCCCTGGGGCAGTTCTGGTATAGGTATGAAATCCTGACAAGAAGCAACTTTAAACAGGGTAAAGACAGTGCAACTGTGGATGGAGTTATTATAAGCAACCTCTGCAAAAGGCAGCAAGTTGGCCCAATTGTCCTTCTGGTAGTTTACATAACACCTGAGGTAGTGTTCCAGCACCAAGTTCATATGTTCCAGCACCAAGTTTGGACATTCATATGCTCTGCTAGTTTGACCCTGGGAAGAGCCTGACAACTTCAGGAATTTGTCCAGAAGTGGGAAGTGAATTGTACCCCCCCTATCCAAAAAGATGTGGTCAGGAACCCCATGTAACCTATACACATGTTGGATAAACAGGCAAGCGTTTTTGCAGAGGGGATCTTGGAGCAGGATACAAAGTGCACCTGCTTGAAAAATAACTCTATGATCACCCAAATGACTGTGTTCCCTCTGCTCTCAGGTAGTTCAACGATGAAGTCCATGGATATTTTCTCCCATGGGGCACTAGGACTGGCTATGCTCATCAAGCTTCCTGGGTAGCTTCTTAGCAGAAGCGCACATAGGACAACTGGCCATGTAGGTTTCTACGTCCTTTTTCAGGGAGGGCCACCAGAACTGCTGTTTGACTAGGTGTAAAGTTTTTACGAAACCAAAGTGTCAACAGTTTTTGAATCCTGGGCTCATTGGAGTACAGTTCCTCTAAGACTGGCAGGGATATAGAGTATAGCGCCAATCCATGCTAGGCCATCTCGCATGGTGCACTCGTTTGAGTGGGACAGGAACCATTCATCACTCTTCAATGTGCCTTTCAGCTCCTCCTTTAAGACACTGAGAAAGTAGATGTCTGCTTTCTCCTGGGTTCTGGTGACCACTGAGGCAGCCAATTGCTTGGAGGGAATAACTGGGCAGATTACTTCTGGCCAAGCACTATTGTACTGGGGCAATCTAAATAAAGCATCCGCCATAAAGTTCTTGTCCCCAGGAAGGAAAAATTAAAATGGTTAAAGTGTTGCACCCAACAAATTTGCTTGTGTGACAGTTTTTGGGGGTGTTTTTAAGGCTTCCAGGTTTTTATGGTCAGCCCACCCTCTCAAAAGGGTGTTTTTTTTATAGGCCCATTGGTCTTCTGAGTGTTGTTAATAAATTGTATGCCAAACACCTAAATTATAAGCAAATCTAAATTGTATAAGCAAATTGACCCAGACAATAAAATGTATATTAAGCACCTAAGAAAAAATGTATATATTTTGTTTAAATATATATTCTTCTTCACAGGTGGAGGACAATTAGTCCCTTCTGTCTTAAAACTCTTCAAGGCCAAAACATTGGTGCAAATTCTTTATGGGACACAAACAGGAATGTTCATAAAGAAAGACTCGTTAGAAATCATACAAACAAAATTCCTGTGAGCCATTTTAGCTGCACCTTCAGATTCAGGTAAGAGCCTGGAAGTTGATGATTATCTATTGGTTAAAAATTCATTTCTTTCCAGAGAGATTGGCTCCTTTAATGTTGACAGATAACGCCCCCCCCTCCTGAAACAGGCGATAACCACAAGCTGGGCTCTTATGGGCTCTCCCTGACATTTTTAATATCCCTAGGCTTTTACCAAGCTAAGTAATTAGTCACTAACAGAGTAAAAGACAGGGAGTTTCATTCAGAAATAAAAAGATTGCCTCTCCATAGTAGGAACAAAATTAAACAGAGTGTGTGGGAACCATCAGGATATTTAAAGGACCTAGTCTTCTCGAAAGATCGAATAGTATTCTTCAGAGCTAGATTTAACATTCTCCTCTCAGCACTCCCCAATAGGGGAACGAGTATGTATATGTTATAAAAGAGAAGTCGAAGATATCATACGTGTTTTATTGTACTAGGAATTATACAGAATTTTTAGGCAATGCATATTCTATCCTTATTAGAAGGATTACCAGGGAGGGCAGACAATTTTTATGTAGACTATCTCTTCTGCGACTCAAACCTGGCTACCACACGTGCAGTAGCAAAATTCTATGTAGCTGCAAATGATCACAAGGAAAATTCGATTACAGAATTAAATATGTTTATTTGCACCAATTTTTCATAGATGTCTCTAACAATTTTTGGTGAATCTATATTTGCATACATACTTAACTTCTCTCCCATCATGTAACCAAGGGCAAAAGCCATACCGTTTGATACCATGTATTTTATTATTATGGATGTTATTTACTATTAGTAGTAGTAATATCTTTTAACACTATTGTAAACAGTGATAACTCTTGTCTATTGCTGGTCTGTGACTGTAATAAAGTTTGTTTAATAGCTACGGTATAAAATGTGGAGTTCTTAGTCACTGAGTCTGTGAAACCTCATTTAAGACCCTTTTACCCACTGTAATAAGGAATCTCTTAGGAATTAGGGCCAATGATACCCTAAGGAGACCACAGCCAAATTAACTGTAAAAAACCAACCGAAGTGCAAAGTCTACACAGAGCTTCAAGCGAATGATTTTGCTTCCTGCAAAGGTTTCTCTACCTTTGCATTTCCTTTATATCTTAGGGGAGAGGCAATCACCTCCAAGCCTTACTCCCGAGTTGCCCCTTTTGTCTTATCTGCTCTTGCTTTCTAGCAGCTCTGCGCATAGGTGCACTGGGAACAGGTGTCCCTTGTTCCTCTGCCTCGCTGCTGCCAGACTCTGGAGGCTCTGGAGTCAGAACACAGCTCTCAGATGGTCCTGGCCCCATCTCTGCATCGGATGCAGGACCCTCATCTGAGTCCTCCCCAGACTCCTGGATTGGTCCCCGTTCTTCCCCACTGTCCGATTCCACTGCCGTCTGCACAGGCTGCTGGCAAAACACAACAGTTTGGATTAAGAACAAGTTTTTAAGCCAATCCTGCAAGATCTGGGAGAGCTTAAATCCGATTAAAATTAATGCCAGAACACCCCCCCCCCCGACTTGCTATGAAGATTAATTAAGTATGCACAAGACTACAAGGCAGTCATAATTGTTGGACAAAAAAATTACTTTGAGTCAAATTTGCACAGGAAAAAGGTATGTGTCCTTGGCTTTGAAAACCCTCCACATCAATCAAAATTGGTTGAATTCAGTGAAGGTTTTTTAAAAAAACTTTCTTCCTATGAGAATGGATTTTCCAGTCAAGTTTGATCATGTGATTCTAGGTCCTTAGGTGACTGGAACTCATTTAAATATTATTATTGCTAAATTCCTTTGTTTTACCACAATAGATCAGATTTTACATAGATTTCACCATGAATCAGTAAAATCTTCATTAAAGTGTGAGGTCAAACTAAGATATCTATCTGTCTGTCTGTCTGTCTATCTATCTATCTATCCTGATTTCACTAAGAAAGTTTCAGAAAAAAAGGAAATTTTTTATAAAAAATTAATCTCCCACCAGATCAATACAAAATTTTAATATTTTATATGTTTTCCAGTTATATTCTGGCTAGAAATTATTAATTATCAAGTTCAGATTCACAAATCTTTATCAGAATCTGCATTCTTTGAATGCAGAGGACCTTTCTCTTACCCTTAAAAATCTGCTGTTGGAAAAACTTGATAGTGTGTAGTAGAAGTTAGCGTTTGCCTAGAAAGTCATAATAGGAGGTGATTTTAATGAAGAATTCAGTGGATTAAAAATCGCCTATGTGTTGATGGCTTAGATATTGCTCTTCCCATTGAGCTGGCTCTTGATGACCTATTGTATCCTGAGTGATACTTGGATTTTGCTGTCTTCCTTGCCTCCTCATTGTGGTTTCCATGTGGATATCGAGGTTCTTGTAGCTGGTCTACATGTATCTACCCCATCACTTTTAACTTGATAGCAATCTACCACACTTTTCCAATCTGAATGACATTTCATTTACTCTTAGTATACAGCTTAATATCCATCCATACAGAGGAGATGGCTGACGGTTCTTTTACTCTTAAACTTGTATCTATACCCTTGTAACCTTGTAATGATAATATCTGGCTAAAGAAGTGCAAGCCTATAAAGAACAGAAGCTGAGAAAAAGTATAACATTGGTAGGTGCTGTACCTAATGGCCACTAGCATGAGATATCACAAACTGACTTCCAGTTTCTACAGCCAGTAAGTGTGAATCCATGTCTAAGCCAGGTGCTAGTGGCCTCTACGTGTTCTTGACCTGCTGTAAGATTTCTGTTATTGTGATGATGACTGGTTCCTGAATGATTGTTACAGTGTGCTCTCAGGTCTTGCATCTACTTTGCACTGGAGTTACATGCTTTGTCTTTCTCCCACATAAACAATCATTGATGTATAATCATAATGGTGTCTATCCCTTATGGTTACAATTCACTACAATTCACTACAAGTCACTAAGCAAGGTACCCATGTGATCATCTCACTTGATGATCCCCATCCCTTCTCTCCCCAATGCAATCATTAAGCAACCACACGAATCATTAGAGGAGCACGGAGTACCTCAGAAATGAGGGAGGTCCTGGAAGGTCTAGCACAGGCTCAGGATCAAGGTTGTCCAATGAAGTGAGAGAAGGCAGAAAGAAGCAATCAGGTTTCATTCTCAGATTCCCCTCTCTAGTCTCATGTGCTCAAAACTAAAGCAGGCAACCAGGGTGAGAGTCGAAGGGAATTTAAGCCAAGAGCTAAGCCAGAAGTCATGAAACTTAATTTCTCCTCTCCTCAAAACTGTCTGGATTTTCTCATAAAAAAGAACCATCTTAATCCTTTATCCAGTACTTCTTAAACACTGAAGCAGAATTGGTCAAGATATGTCCGTCACTGCATAGTCTGCAAGGCAATAATATGGCAATCCAGGAAACAATGAAGGGAAAGTATCGTGTGACAACGGCACTTTCAATGTTGGCTTGCATTGTTGATGCCTAAAATGGAGACTGAGCTGCTTGATCTTTATAAAAAGAAATGGAGGAATTCACACTTTCTGCCTGCAAACTCCGCCCCTATATTTGCCATTTTATTTATTTAGTTAAAAGCTTTATATGGCAATCCATCTTTCAAGCAACTCTGGGAAACCTGCAATCAAAAATTAAAAGATATTTTTAAAACTGTAAAACTCAACTGATTAAAACATTAAAACCAACCATAACCTGGTGCCAATCCATTCTGATATGTGATTATCTAGTCTTCTCCCAAAGCTTGGAGCACAGGTGGTATTCAACCGGTTCTCACCTACTCGGGTGAACCTGTAGCGGTCATTTGGCGTGGTTCGCCGAACCGATGGTAACCCCTGGCTGGCAACGCCCCCAACCCGGTTGCCCGGTCGCTCACTTGCGATCGCTCTCCTAGCTTTCCGTTCTCCACGTCCTCTTTCTCCCTGAGGGAAAGGAAGAAAAGCTTGGATGCTGCAAGTATCGCTTTCCCCATGTGAGTTAAAATGTTGGAGTGAGAAGAGTGGGATCTGGCAGAGGAGGTGGGAGTGATTCGAGCCTTGGAGCACTTTTGCAACGTAAAAGAAATGCATTTTGGAAGCAGCAGGTCCTTTAAAAACTTCTCCAAGGATTCCCCATGGACGCTGCAAGTATCGCTTTCCTCGTATGAGCTAAAATGTCTGGAGTGAGAAGGAGTGCAGTCTGACAGAGGGATAATCCACTCCAGCCTTGGAGAAATGTAAAGGAGATGCTTCCAAAATGCTTGTCTGTTAAGTGCTGTGTTTGTGTGTGTGTATGTGTGTGTGTGTGTGTATGTGTGTGTGTGTGTGAGAGAGAGAGAGAGAGAGAGAGAGAGGAAGGAAGGAAGGAAGGAAGGAAGGAAGGAAGGAAGGAAGGAAGGAAGGAAGGAAGAAAGAAAGAAAGAAAGAAAGAAAGAAAGAAAGAAAGAAAGAAAGAAAGAAAGAAAGAAAGAAAGAAAGAAAGAAAGAAAGAAAGAAAGAAAAATAGGAAGAGAGAGAGAGAGATAAAACTCTGTGCTATTATTTTTAATTGTTCCATTATTTATCATGTGTTAATATTTTACACTGTCCCTACACATAGAGTGATTTTTTTGCCTTTCTTTTGCCCAGGGCTACCACATATTTTTCAGGGTTTACATGCATTCAATATCAATAGTCCAGAGCATAAAATACACATGTGTTTAACAAGAGTTGAAAAGGGACCTTGGAGGTCTTCTAATCCAACCGCCAGCTCAGGCAAGAAAACTGAGGATGCCAAACTCTGAGTAGAAATCCTGGGAAAAGTGTCAGAATAATACTTAGAAGGGACCTTGGGGTGAACCCTACACCATTTCTGAGAAATGGCCGTCCAGTCTTTTCTTAAAAACTTCCAGTGATTGAGCACCCAGAACTTCTGGAGACATTCAGTTACACTGGTTAATTGTTCTCACTGTCAGGAAGTTTCTCCTTAGTTTTAGGTTGCTTCTCTCTGTTCAGTTTCCATCCATTGCTTCTTGTTTGCATTCTGCTTCTTTGGAAAATACATTGTCCCCCTTTCTTTGTGGCAACCCCTTAAAAGCCTGTTGCCTATCACACTCTTGGGTAAAGCATGTGAGTCATTTCCTCCTTTCAGTGGTCCATGAAACTACATCTATAGTATGCAGATAATAAAGTCAAAAAAGGTGAACAACATTTTTACAGAATTATAGATAAGTTGAGGCTGGGTGACAAGGAATGGCTGGGAGGGGCGGGGCCAGGTGAGGCACCCCTTCATGTGAGTGACATTGAGTTGGCCACGCCCACCCAATCACATGACCACCAAGCACGCCCACCCAGTCACATGGCCACCAAGCCATGCCCACCCAGTCACATGACCACCAAGCCACGACCACCAAATAAACCACGACCACCAAATAAGCCACGTCCAAAGAATCGGTAGTAAAAAATTTTGAATTCTACTACTGGCTTGGAGGGAAAGCCAGGCCTTCAAAGCATTATGGGAGCCTAAAAAGCTGCAGCTCTGCCAAATGTCCACAGGACAGTGGTTGTTACAGAAAAGGCACACTTCAGATGACAATGTTTATGGAAAGGGACTAGAGACTTGATCAGAGACCGAGATGTTTGTGTATATACTTATATCGCTGCTTTAGAGATGAGTCTCATCAAAAGTAAATCCATTTTCAGAAGGACAATACATGATTTGGCTCTCGTGTAAGGTGAAGATTGAGAAATCTCACATTTGATTTTTGAATGAGAAACAGTTACTGCGCATAGATATCCAAGATTTTGCTGAGAAAGATTCTGATTTGAGGGAGTGTAGAAGTGTTTTTTCAGTCTTAAGGAAGATTCTCCTGAATTCTGGGATATCAGTAACCACCTTTCAATTATTGACTTTTGCCAAAGTCTATAGTCAAGTGACATTTTAAAAATAATTTTTATTCTTTTTTTAAAAATGTCCATAAATATATAATGTTTGCATACGAAGCAATGTGTATCCAATCTGTAAAGTAATTGTGCTTTTTAGAATATAATAAAACTGGTAATGCTTTTATTAACTGATAGTGGACGCATCAGAGGATAAATCTGGAAACCCTGAGTTGTAGTCCTGCTTACTTTAAAAAAAAATATTCATTGTACTTGTCTACTGATTGTAGTATTATCAAAATATAATGATTATTGTTTAAAGACGATTGTATTGAAGAATCTGATCTCTGTTTCATTCACAGTAAGTGTATAAACACGGGCCCACCCAAAATTATTTATTTGCAGGCACACCCACAGCCATGAACTTCTTTAATAATATTTCTCTTCCCCAAGATATGTTTAAATGAGGAATTGTGACATCATGGGAAATTGTAGGCTGGTTTATTGATGGATTGATTACATTTGATACTTTAATTAATTAATTTTTTTATGCATATGCCTCTTTCATTTCTAGGTGAACTAATTCCACTGCATCTACAAGAAGAGTCAAGTCAAATAATGCACTACAATACAAACAATTCAAAAAATAAATACCCTGAAAAAGTAAATCAGATTCTAACCTCCGTAAGGGGTTCTCCCTCACTAAAGTCCTATTTTTAAGAGTAGATTAAAACAGGTCAGCAACATTACATTTCTTTTTTTCCCCCAACACTTTATTGGGTTTTTCCATTTATACATAATACCATTACTAATTGAACAATACCATGACAATATATCTACATTTATGTATCCTATCCAATCTTTCAATGCACACTACTTCCATATCCTCATAACTATTATATACATTATTTACATTTTCTATTTTTATGTCTATTGTCAATCCAGATATACCATGTTTCCCATATTGGATTGTATTCCATGTCAGCTTTCCCTTTTAGTTCCATAGTTAATTTGTCCATTTCCACGCACTCGAAGATTTTTTAATTATTAAGCCTTCGGGAAGTATGACGTTTTTCTTCCAGTACTGTGCATAGGAAATTATAAGTGCTGTTACTACATGTAAGATAAGATATTTGATCTTCCTGTTATAATATCTTTCAATTATTCCTAAGAGGAATAGTTCCGGGACGAAATCAATTTTATTTTCAATTAACTCCTCTAACCACATATGAATCACTTTCCAATATTTTTTCATTTCTGGGCATGACCACCAAGAATGAAAAACTGTATCTTGTTGATGTCTACACTTCCAACAATTTGGTTTTAGTTTTGGGTAGATCTTAGCTAATTTTGAAGGCATCATATACCAACGATAGAACATTCTGTGTTGATTAGTACACTATTTTGTAATGCTCAATGAAGACATCTAGCATGCTTAACTTACGCTCCTCCCAAACTATGTTTACTCAGCATGTGCCAATTTCAGTCCATGGATGTGTTCCCCAGCCCAGAAGTTCCAGCTCTTCTGTCACTTTGCTAGAGAAAAATCAGCTTCACCAGTTTGGTCCTATGTTCATTTTTATTATTGCATAAAATTATTTAATAATAATTTATTTGCATCCTTATATTGTCAGGCATGAGCCAATGGCTAGGTACCAGACAATTGGTTCTTTGAGGATACAGAGACAATGAACACACCAGTAAAGAAGGAGATTTTAAGCTTTATTATTAACTTTGGCAGACAGATTTAAAGAGAAGCACAAAAGCATAACATACCTAGCAAGATGGTGACAAGTCTCCATTCAGCTGTTGCCCCAATGGAACAACAGTAAAGAGACCTCAAAATGATAAAAGCCACTCAGCACTTTAGTCTGTGTCGAAGCATAAGTTCAAAGGTCACTTTTTATTAAAGCCTGGTACTAAAACCCATGACCATGATAATGAGATTGCAGAACTTACCTTGATTGGCTGGGTCATTTGTTTATCATGCAAATTGACAGAACACTGAGAGCAAACTATACAAATAAGCCAACCTAAATTTATGTTATGTTACAGAGCCCCTGATTATGACATCGAACATGTAAACAAGTTAAATTCACTACTAACATGGGCAACATTCTGCCCACATGCTTTTAATCTTTCTTGGTGATTTCAATTTACCTCATATTAAATGGACCCTAAATGAATGTAAAACTGAATCCGTACAGGCAACTTACTACAATGCTGTAACATATCTAGGACTGGAATAACTAGTAACCAACAATACTGGACTTAACAACTGCCTCGATTTCATCTTCTGCAATAGTTTGAATTCAATTTATGGAATACAAATTAAAGAACCCCTTTAATGTACCTGTCAACAGTGGTGTCACCCGAGGCAGTGTTCTAGGACCAACTCTCTTCATACGCTACATAAATGACCTCTGTGATCATATTAAGAGCAACTGCGTTTTCTTCGCTGATGATGTAAAGCTATTCAACACCACCGACAATACTGCTACCCTTCAAAAAGACCTTGACTATGTATCAGAATGGTCAAACAAATGGCAACTTCAAATCTCAACAAATAAATGTTCTGTCTTACATATTGGCAAAAAAATCAGAAAATAAAATACAAGCTGAATAGTCAAGACTTAGTTGATGATCCAAATTCTGTCAAGGACCTTGGAGTATTCATCTCTTATGATCTAAGTGCTAGAGCCCACTGTAACTACATTGCCAAAAAGGCATTAAGAGTTGTTAACCTAATCCTATGTAGCTTTTTCTCTGTAATATCACACTACTAATTAGGGCATACAAAACATTTGCTAGACCAATAGTTGAAAACAGCTCATCAGTCTGGAACCCGCATTATGTATCTGATATTAACACAGTTGAGAAAGTCCAGAAATATTTCACAAGAAGAGTTCTCCACTCCTCTACTCATTGCAGAACACTTTATGCCACCAGACTTGAAATTCTAGACCTAGAAAACCTAGAACTACACCGCCTTTGGTCCGATCTAAGTATAGTATATAAAATTATATATTGCAATGTCCTACCTGTCAATGAATACTTCAGCTTCAACCATAACAATACAAGAGCACACAATAGACACAAACTCAAGGTAAACTGCACCAAACTTGATTGCAGGAAATACGACTTCAGCAATAGAGTGATCAGTCTGGAATACTCTACCTGACTCTGTGGTTTCTTCCCCAAACCCCAAACACTGTAACCTTAGGCTGTCTACTATTGACCTCACCCCTTTCCTAAGAAGTCTGTAAGGGGCATGCATAAGCACACCAACATGCCTACCGTCCCTGTCCTATTGTTTCTTTTTATTTTTCTTATATTTATCCATTTTATGTATTCATAGCTATGTTTATGCTTATACCTGTCATCTTATAATCACGTGACAAAATAAATAAATAAATAAAAAATAAATAGATAGTGAAATGGATTCTAGGAATTTCATGATTAGCAGCACAGAGGGATTGAAACAGAAAACAGGACTTATTTCCATAATTACCATAAATGTGACAAAATGATTATTTGTTATTAACTCCTTCCTCTGTAAGAGAGGAGAGCATAAGATCAGGTGGTCCTTCCGTCTTCTGAATGGTCCTCCCTTCCCTGACTTAGCCTCCCTCATAGGTGACCATTGACTCCTTCCAACAGGAGTAGGAAGCTATTAATGGGGATGGGGTGATGCTACCTCAAATGGACCCCAATCTAAATAAGAGCCGAAGAAATAATTGTTACCGTTCACAAAGGATGAAGATATTTTTAAATTAGATTTCTTATTGCCGCCTCTATAGAGATTGATTTCTTTTTCTTGAATGTATTATCCCAAATATTTGGCTTTCTTCAAGTATGAACAAAAAACTTATCTAAAATAATTTAGTATGGCAGAAACACGTTCCAAAAGAAGATTCACGGAGAGATAATGCTTTGCTTTGTTTATTGATAAATCCACCAAAGACATTTCATAGAACAACAGGGCAGAACTAGAGCAAAGAACAGGATTTTTCTGTGGGGATGTTAATGAGCAAATATGAAGATGGTGACATATTCTTCATCAATGTTCCTTAGTCTTCTGCATTTTAATATCCCAACATATTCCAATGTATCTTAACTTAAGTTTTCTTCCACTGTCACTGATGGGAAAACAGAGACAAAAATTAAATTAAAAAAACACCATCATGGCTCAACCAACCAAGAGACTAGAATAGTCAACAAGGTTACTTGGGATTTTCTAAAGTGAGAGCTTGGCTACAGAGGTGGGATTCAAATTTCTTAATAACTCGTTCTTGGGCATGGCCTATTTGTGGGCATGGCTTAGTGGTCATGTGACTGGCTGGGCATGGCTTGTATGTAAATATTATAAATATTTATGTAAATATTGAATTTTTTATTTAAAAAAAAGAACAACTTTTACCCAAAACCAGTCAAAGCATGCAGGCAGACTGAGTTGCTCACAGAATCACAGATTCAGAGATCTATCTTTCTGCCATTGGCTGTCTGAGTCTTCACATAAAATTTGCTTCCAAACAAACTCATAAAATTAATTCACAACACAACATGTATGTACGTATTGATTTTTTTTATAAAAAAAGAGCAACTTTTACCCAAAATCAGGCAAAGCAGGCAGGCAGATTGAGTTGCTCACAGAATTACAGATTCACTTAGAGATCTGTGTTTCTGCCATCAGCTATCTGAGTCTGCACTGAATAGTAGAACCTTCAGTGCTAAGGGAGGTTTGGCTCTGCTTAAAAGCAGAACCAAAGATCTAAAGATTAGCTAGAAAGTAAGAAATCCAATGATTTCCTGCTTTCTAGCTAATCTAAATCTCCATGCACAGCAGAACAGCTGATGGTTGGGAAAAAAGAGAGCAAAAATAGCAACTTATCAGGCAAGTTTGCCAGGTAAGGAGTGAGTGGGCGGGGAGGATTCCCGCGGGCCATGTGGGTGGCACAGCCTTGTGTTCCTGCACAGCAGAGGTGGCATTCAGCAGGTTCTGACCAGTTCTGGAGAACCAGTAGCAGAAGTTTTGAGTAGTTCAGAGAACTGGCAACTACTACCTCTGACTGGAGATTTTACAGTATCCTTCCCCTGCCATGCCACCAAGCCACGCCCACAGAACCGGTAGCAAAAATATTTGAATCCCACCACTGCTGCAGAGCCTTGATTAATTGCTTTGGGGGGGGGGGGTGATATTTATCTACAGATCACCTGTTGCTGCTGCAAGCCACAAATCCAGGCTAGAATCAGTTTTTGGAGCTTAACCATGTGTTTTCAAACCGCTCCCTTAAACTGCTCCAAGCTGCTGAAAGTTGGGACAGTTCCAGAAAGGAAGAAGAAGAAGAAGAAAGAAAGTATGAGGGCAGGGTGAGGCCTGGGGAGCTATGGGAGGCCTGGCAAGGGTAGGGCAAGGCCTGATGAGCTAGGGGTTGTCTGCAGAGGGCTGGGTGAGGCCTGGGGAGCTACAGGGAGGCCAGGGAGGCCTGTGGAGGGTGGAAGGAGGGACACTGGAAGAGGAGATAGCGCAACTCGCAGACTTTCCTGTGAGCAGACAGAAGCCATTTCCCGAAAGGAGGGACTAGGGACTTGCAAGCTTTTCACTCTGCCACAGCGAAAGGCAGGCAGCAATGGCTAGCCTGATAAGCTGGCAAAAGCAGGCTGCAGGAATGTCACACATGCACATGTATGATAGGGACTGACTAGGCAGGGAGCAGAGAAGTGGGTGGAGAGGGGCAGGGCCAGCCAGAGGCCCGATTTACCGGTTCTCCAAACTACCGGTAACAACCCGTTCTATTGAACAGGTGTGAACCGAAAGAATCCCAGCCCTGATTCGCTATGCTTCCCACTCCCCTTAAAATTAATGAAATATTCTTCTTGGAACCACCATGCAACTTATCTATGGCAGAAAATGTCTTGTAAGTGAATACTTGAAAGGAGGATAAGTTTGTACATTTCTTTTTAACACCTGTCCAGAAGGCTTTTTCTCCAGTTGCACTGGGTAAAATCTGTACTTACTTATAAGCCTGGCAGAAAGCACACTTGTTCACGTAAGTCTTGTCATTAGAGCTACAGTGGGGTTGAAATATCTGTTCACAGATGAACACTTCATCCGGACAATACATCTATGGGAAAAAGCAAATGATTTTTTTCATATAGCTACCCTTCCCTTCTTTTGAAGAGGACAAGCCTGATCATAATTTGATAACCCAAACAAACTGATTATTATTTTTTACTGCAAGCTTGCAAATCTTTTTCTGCAAAGTTCATTCCTATTCCAGGGGGTGCTCCTTGTTCTAATGTAGGCCATCATATATTAGCAATGCTGGAAAATGGATCATGGATTTTTAGGAATTATATCTTAAAGTTTTTATATTGCTGTTTAGATCTGCATGACTTGCAATACCTGTCCCACAAATAAGGGTGCATATGCATGTAAGATCCTCTGAAAGGAACGTTTTCCATAACAATAACATAAAACATTGTTTACTTTGTTATATTTTAGGTTTTATGATGCGTATGTTTTTCATTGTGCGCTGTGCCCTTAAACCACTTAGGAGAATAAGCAGCTTGGGAGAGGGAGTGGATAAAAGCAGAAGACCTGGCCTGATAGGGAAGGTTGAGAGGAAACTACCTGAAAAATGTTCTGAGTCTCATTGTATCTGAGGATACAATATGCTGGCAAGAAATGTGGTTGTGGAAAGGGAGAGGTATGGGGTTATTATACATCCACACTTCTGGGTCCTACACAAGGACTTTACTTAATAGCTAAAATTCGGTACTCACCTCTAAATCGATGTTTTGGCCAGCAACATCTGAAAAAAATGTACCAAACATGAACATTTGAAACAATTCCATATTATCTCAATTTTTTTATAATTTACTAGTGTGTTTCTTTTTGTGCTGTCCCTTGCTCCCTCCCATCCATTAAAATCCTTGAGCAGCTGAAATAAAAGAAAACATTAACACAAAATCCATATAATACTAATATAGCTGATGGGGAAATCATTAGGCAGATCAACACTGTTGATTTCTTCAGCAATTCTGCTTATGGTACACCTGAAAGAACCACTTTCTTCCAACTATTGGGAATGCTGATAAAACAAATGTAATGAACTCCTCCTCACAATGCCTAATCAACTTTATGGAAAGTTGTGATTACTCTTTGAGCTTCTTCATACCTCTTAGAAACTTTGAGTCACAATTGGAAAATCCCTGGTGTAGAAGAACTTACAGTGAAACCGATAGCCTCCCATTTTTATTTGCTTCTTCTGCAGATCTCCTAAGCAAGACTTAATTCCCACTGAACCGCCTTGGTGGTAAGTCTGGACTATTATCTGTTTTTTTCCTGGAGACAAGGATGCCCGCAAACCTCTGAGAAAAGGAAACGTTAGATTAGTAAGTAGAACGTACTGGAATACAAGAAGAAGAGAAGAAGAGTAAGCAGCAGAAAGCTTGCTGGCTTCATGATTCCTCACTGAACTTGGCTGAAGTAGGACTCTCTGGAGCAGTAGATCCTGAAGATGATGCCTTACTGCTTTCCCCTGCCCTTCTAAGCTATATATGCATGCCCTGAACACTTTGGTGATGAAATCTCTCCCTTCCAGATATGGAATTGGCTGTTGCTGAAGTCTGCGGTAAGCTGCTCAGTTGTAAACTTCCTTTCACAAAATTAATCCAGGGTTCAAGAAGCATCTCTCTCCTTATTAAAATATTTTCATACTTCTGCATGGCAATGAAGAAATTAATTCGACTGGCAACTACCATCCCACCCCTTTGAGGTCAAATCCTATTGATTGACCATATAAATTGCAGCATTAATTTTCATATGAAGAGATAGAGAGCTTAAACACCAATTAGAATAGGAACCAGTTCCTCTCAGGAAAGAACAGTATGTTTTAAAAGTAAATAATATATTAGATCTCTATAGATATGTGGACAAGCCAGGTTCCATATAAAATATTCTATCTATGACTGAACAATAAGGAAGGCCGGGAGGAGACTAGAATATGGTGAGCTCTGGATTGTTTCTTCAGCCCTTCTCATTCAGTCCCCTTGATGCTGATACTCAGAGCTGACTCTATTTTTCCCCGGCTGGAGCATAGATATTTATTTATTTATTTATTTATTTATTTAATCGTATTTCTATACCGCTCCCTCTCCCTCTCCCAGAAGGGACTCGGGGCGGTGTACAGCCTAATAAATACATAAAATACAAAGTTAAATAGAATTTTAAAACCAAATTAAATACAAATTGGCGGCATCCCGTCCAACAATAATTCATTTAAAACCGGGAAATATAAAGTTTAAAAATAAGATTAAAATTTAAAACCCCTATTAACTTAAAACCCCATAGACCCTTACTGGGCCAGGCCGGCCTGTTTAAAAAATAAGGTCTTAACTGCTCGCCGGAAGGTGAGGATGTCTGTCATGGCTCGTATCTCCGGGGGGAGATCATTCCACAGGGAGGGGGCTCCCACAGAGAAAGCACGCACCCTCGGGGCCGCCAGCCGCCAGCGATCAGGTGGCGGCACCCCAAATAGGGCGACCCTGTGGGAGCGTACTGGGCGGCGGGAGGTTGTTGGTGGCAGCAGGCGGTCCTATAGGTACCCAGGTCCCGAGCCATGGAGCACTTTAAATACCATCAGTACCACCTTGAATCGAATCCGGAAGGCCACAGGAAGCCAGTGCAGCCTGCGGAGAAGTGATGTTACGTGCGCGCCCCGAGGGGCACCCACGATCACCCGCGCGGCTGCATTCTGAACTAACTGCAACCTCCGGAGACTCTTCAAGGGGAGCCCCATGTAGAGAGCATTGCAATAATCCAAGCGGGAGATAACGAGGGCGGAAGTGACTGTGCGAAGTGCGCCCAGATCCAGAAAGGGCCGCAACTGGTAGATCAGACGAATCTGATAAAAAGCCCCCCTGGCGACGGCTGCAATATGTTCTTCCAAAGACAGCCGCACATCCAGGAGGACACCCAAGTTGCGCGCCCTTTCCACGGGGGTCAATACCTCTCCCCCCACGGCCAGCGAAGGAATAAGCTGGCTGTATCTGGGCGCAGGAAACCACAGCCACTCGGTTTTGGCCGGGTTGAGACGAAGCCTGTTACGACCCATCCAACTCCGCACGGCCTCCAGGCACCGGGTCATCACTTCGACGGCTTCGTTGGGGTGGCCCGGGGTGGAGATGTACAGCTGAGTATCATCAGCGTACTGATGGAACTCCACCCCAAAGCCACGGATGATCTCACCCAGCGGCTTTACATAAATGTTGAACAGCAGGGGCGAGAGCACCGACCCCTGAGGCACCCCACAAAGCAGGGGCCTTGGGGACGATCTCTGCCCCCCCGTCAACACAAATTGCGAACGGTCAGAGAGGAAGGAGGAGAACCACCGCAACACAGTGCCTCCAACCCCCAACCCCCCCAACCGCCGCAATAGGATACTGTGGTCGACAGTATCAAAAGCCGCCGAGAGATCTAACAGGACCAGGACAGAGGAACAACCCCTGTCCCGAGCCCTCCAGAGATCATCCACCAACGCGACCAACGCCGTCTCCGTGCTGTGCCCGGGCCTGAAGCCCGATTGGAGGGGGTCAAGATAACTCGCTTCATCCAGGAACTGCGGGAGCTGACGGGCCACCACACTCTCTACAACCTTCGCAACAAAGCGAAGGTTGGAGACAGGACGATAATTTGATAATAATGCTGGGTCCAGGGACGGTTTCTTGAGGAGGGGCCGCACCACCGCCTCCTTCAAGGCGGCGGGTAAAAGCCCCTCTCTCAAGGAAGCGTTTATAATACCCTGGAACCAGCCTCGTGTCACCTCCCGAGTGGCCAAGACCAGCCAGGAGGGGCACGGGTCCAACAAACAGGTGGTGGCATTCAGCCACCCCAGCACCCTGTCCACGTCTTCCATGGTAACAGGGTCGAACTCAACCCAATTGGCCTCACCGATATCCACCCCCGCCTGGAGATGCCCAGTCGGAGTCCAGCTCGTCCCGAATCTGAGCGATTTTGTCCTGCAGAAACCTAGAAAACTCCTCAGCCCGACCCTCTAAGGGATCCTCCCGCGCTTCCACCTCTAGGAGGGAGCGGGTCACCCTAAACAGGGCGGCTGGGCGGTTTTCCGCGGACGCAATAAGGGTGGAGAGGTAGGTCCTCCTCGCCATCCTTATCGCCACTAAATATGTCTTAATATAAGATCGTAGAAGTGTTCGGTCAGACTCAGAACGGCTAGCCCTCCAACTACTCTCTAGGCATCTTTTCCGGCGCTTCATCTCCCTTAGCTCCTCAGAAAACCAAGGAGCCACTTGGGATCGGCACCGGGTCAGAGGCCGCAAGGGCACGACCCGGTCAAGGGCCCCAGCAGCCACCCTATCCCAGGTGGCGACCAAGCCCTCAACCGAGTCGTGTGTGTGAGCTTCGGGAAATGGCCCAAGCTCCATCAGGAACCTATCCGGGTCCATCAGGCGCCTGGGGCGGTACCATTTAAGCGGCCCCGCCTCCCTGCAGTCGGGGGGTGCGGAACGGAAGTCGAGCCTCAGGAGCGAGTGATCTGTCCATGACAGGGGTTCTACAACTATATCCCCTACACCTAGACCACTCTGCCACTGATCAGAGACAAAAACTAGGTCCAGGGTGTGACCTCCCACGTGAGTAGGGTCCCTAATTAACTGGGTCAGGCCCATGGCTGTCATGGAAGCCATGAACTCCTGAGCAATCCCCGAGGCACCGCCGGCAGAGGGAAGGTTGAAATCCCCCATGACCATAAGCCTGGGGGTCTCAACCGCAACGCCGGCTATAACCTCAAGGAGCTCAAGCAGGGCCGATGCCGCATAGCAGGGAGCCAGGTATGCGACCAACAAGCCCACCTGCACCCTGGGACCGAACTTCCCAAAAAGAGACTCACATCCGGTCGTCTGAGAAACAATGGATTCCCTCGGACACAGATCCTCCTTAATAACCACCGCAACACCCCCGCCCCTCCTCTGGGCCCTCGGCCGATGAAAAACCCGAAACCCGGCTGGGCACATCTCCACAAGAGGGACTCCCCCCTCTAGGCCCAGCCAGGTTTCGGTGATACCCACCAGGTCCGCTCCCCCCTCACAGATCAAATCATGAATGAGGGGGGCCTTATTAATAACGGACCTGGCGTTACACAACATCAGCCGAAGGCCCAGGGCCCGATCGCTCAGACCCCCTGGGAACGGGACATAACAAGGGGGTCGGAGCGCGCCACCGCAGACAAATAGCGGGGGCGCGCTCCCGAAACAGAATGTGGCCCCCTATAGATATGAGACACTTTTCATTATTCGGTCTGTTGTCTGTGCTCAACAGTTATGTATTTATCTCTGTCTTCTTTCATTGGCCTTTTTGATAAAAGTATGTCCACAATACTCTTGGAAGCTAAGAAATACCTTATTGCAGTAATGAGGCAGTGCAATTGTTTCTTCTTACAAGGTAAATTGTTGACACACTAAGTGTTCAGACTCCTGGTCCCTTGACATTCCTTGCCTGATGAGACCCACAGTGAGACCCACATCCTGCTGGACCAGATTAGACAGGTAGGAATACATAAAAAGAGATGGTCCATCAGGTAACCCAGTTCCAAGTTGTGACAGCCCTGTAGCATCATCTAAGAAGCAGGTGCCATTTTGCGGCCACCACAATTCCTTTCCTTTGTTTCAAATATTGTGCCTGCTTCAGTACACTACAATACACTATAGTGCCAGTTCCAGTACACTATAGAACAGTGCCATACATTTTCCACAATTTAAGGAGGCCGCTTTGCTCCTATTTTAAAATCTCTGGTAGAAAAAAAAAGGAGGGAGAGGAAATGGCTGTGTTGGAAATTAAGCAGTCAGCCTTTAAAGGAAAAAAAATATCTGCGTAGGCATTAGATGGTGGAATGGAGTCTAGGAGTGTTCATAGGAATTCGTTGTTCGGACTGTATTAGTCCTTTTCCAGAGTTTCCTTTTGGTCCTTCCTTAATGATGGTAGCTGTGACTGCCAGAACTGCTATTTCTAGGTGCAGCATGATGTCTCACAGTATGACATGATATCTCACTTTATGACCATATCAATTAGAATGGCCAATTCTCATCTCTGTGGCCATTACAAATCAAGAATTACCCATAGAGTCAACCAAGTACATTGTTCATGCCAGGAGAAGCAACTGCCTGTTCCTCATTTGGAAAAAATAGGGGAAGGCAAAGCAAGGAAACTCTGGTTTTTGGCAGTGGGGCCAGAACTGTTTGCCTATGACACTGCCTGCCTTCCAGAAAAGAAGAAGTACTGAATCCTTGTGCCCATAATCAAAATTCCTTTGGAAACAAAGTGTGTGATTTAATTCCCATGTCTGACAGCAGATAATAGAATTTTATATTTGAATACACTTAATGGGAATGAGTTCCTGGACATAGATATAGATATCCAAGGTAGATATTAAGGAAGGTTCTTGTTATGATTGGCTGAGGTATCTGACAGCGAACAGTATAAAGGGAGCTGTCAGACCGTGTCAGCTGCTGCTTATTCCTGTCAGCCGATCTGCATTCAGCAGCTACCAGAGGAACCCATTAATAGTTAATAGTTACTGTAAATATTCAATAGTTAATAAAAGTTATTTCCTGAGACCGTGGACGTTGTCTCTTACCTTCACTAAACTGGCAACAAGGATGGGATCGATGTGGTAAAGGCGTACAAGATCCCTGAAGAATTCAATGCACACCGTGAAGTTTCCTCAGCAGGTTAACGTGATCTCTTCCACTCCATCATTCCTGTGTTTCCATCCTACAACAGAGACGTGGTATTCTTACTTTAATAGATTTGAGTGTTTCTTAGATGCTGCTGACTTGGCAGACATTTCAAATCACAGAAAAAAAGCTTATTTTCTAAGATTCTGTGGGGTGGCTGTGTTCGACACTGCTACCGCTTTATTGGCTCCACAATAGGTGAAAGAGGTTTCCTGGGAAGCCCTCCAGGAAATCCTTAGTAATCATTATGCCCCCAAGCCATCCCGAATCGCGAGACGACATGCATTTAGGCAGTGAATGTAAGCAGAAGGGAAGACCATTAGTATGTATATGGCTGCGCTCCGAACGGCAGCGTTACAAAGAGCTTGATGACATGCTGCTTGATCAGCTGGTTTGCGGAGTGAGAGACCTCAGACTCCAAAGACATCTGTTGGCAAAGAGTGATCTCACGTTAAAAATGGCCATAGAAGAGGCTCAAGCCACAGAGATGTCCAATCTCTCTGTGGCTGAGATCCAAGGCACGACTTGCAATCCAGTGGCAAAGCCAAATGCTACTGTACATTTTGAAGAATTTACCCCTGATGTGTTTTTAGATTATGGAGAAGATGTTAATCGCCTCACCAATTGCCAGCAACTGCAACAACAAAGAAGCTGGAACCCAGGAAACAAATCTCAACCGTTTCCTACAGCACAGGTAATTTGCTTGAGTTACGGGGATAATCATTTAAGACTGCCTGCCGGTTTAGAAATGCTATTTGTTTAAATTGGGCGGAACATACCATTTATAGGAACAGACAAGTTTGCAATTGATTTTCAAGAATTCAAGGGATGTTTACCCCTTACTATTGTAGAAGGCACGTTGCCTAGATTGCTGGGATTAGACTGGTTTGACACTTTAGGTCTTAAAGTGACTGGCATACATTGCACTCACAACCAAGACTCTGAGTCATTATTAGTTGAGTTTAAAGATGTCTTCAACAACCAGTTAGGCCATTATGTAGGCTCCCCAATTTCCTTTGTATTGGACCCAGCCATAAAACCTATCAGGTTAAAACCCCGACTGCGTCAGCTCTTGCTGATTCCTATCAGCCGTTCCACGCGTTCAGCAGCTACCGCGGCAACCCATTAATAGTTAATAGTTACCGTAAATATTCAGTAGTTAATAAAAGTTATTTCCTGGACTGTGGATGTTGTCTTTTACCTTCACAAAAAAGGGGGTGAGCCTGAGAGAGGGAAAGAGAGAGAGAATAGAAAGAGAGAGAGAAAGAGAGGAAGAAAAGAAAGAGAAAGGGGAAAGAAAGAAAAAGGGACAAAGAAGGGGGGATAGAAGGAAGGGACAGAAAGAAAAAGAAATAAACAAGGCGGGAGAGAGGGATGAGAAAGATAATATTTGTTCTAGTCCAATCACCTGTTCCAACAGTGTTAGAAGGGAGTGTGTGTATGTGTGTTGTCCTTGTCATTTACCAGTACATTTTGGTTTTGCCTTCTTCAGGCACTGTAATACATTGGGGGAAAGTAATTTTTAGGGTGGAGAATTGGTACAATGGATCCTGTTTAAAGCCTCAACAAAATGTCGGAGCTTCCTGATAGTCTTGACCATGTTTCGTCCACAAAACCTTTAATAGAAGCCAAAGAGGTTTCAATGTGCTGGCAAAGATGTTTCAGTGTGGAAAAAGGCCTCAGCCTAAACTAGGTCTCTCTCTCTCTCTCTCTCCCACCCTCCCTCCCTCCCTCTCAGACTGGATTTGCTCTACTTTCCTGATTTGCTTGTGGGGCTCACACTTCAAACATGGATGGATGGATGGATGGATGGATGGATGGATGGAGAGAGAGAGAGAGGCAGGTAGGTAGGTAGGTAGGCAGGAAGACAGGCAGACAAACAGACAGATCTTTTGGATGGATGGATGGATGGATGGATGGATGGATGGATGGATGGATGGATAGATGGACGGATGGATGGACGGATGGACAGACAGACAGAATGAGACAGGAACGGCACTTTGGGAAAGCGGTGGTAGCGGCTTTTCCCACCGGGCTGCCGCATTGGAAGTGCCGGCTCCAGATCAGTGCTAGTGAATGAATGAACCTGCAGGGCCGGTGCCTTAAATGCCCCCCTGGCACTTCTTAGCATCCGAAAGTCGGCCAGCAGAGGGGCGCTAAGAGGCGGCAGGGGGGTGGCGCATCGAACGTGGCCACTGCTTCCGCATTGGAGGTGCCGGCTCCGGAGCGGTGCTACAGTCAATGAGTGAACCTGCAGGGCTGGCACCTCGAATGCCCCCCTGCCACCTCTTAGCGCCCCCTGCCAGCCACCTTGCCTCTCAGTGCTCCCCTAAGGGATGCCACCCCCCAGGGGCCAGTACCACCCACTTTGGAACCACTGGTCTAGAGGAAACTCTAACCACTCTGAAACTCAACCCACAAAATGAAAAACTCCAAACCTTGAAAAAAGAATATGCCCAAATTGAACATAATAATGATCAAACAACTTCTAAAAGAATTGACCTCTTAGAGGAAGAAGTAGACAGATGGAAACATGTTAACCACTGAAAAAACCCAAACCAACCCACTCTGATGCAGCCCCACTGGTGTTAAGCAATCAATTTCATAGACTTTCATTAGAAGAAAACATGCAGACACATAGAAAAGAAGCACCATTAAATGTTTCTAAAAAAATACACCATCAAATGCTTCTGTGACAGATAGAAAAGCACCCCAAACCTCCCTAGGAAAAAATAGAGGAGTGCTGGTGATAGGAGATTCAATTCTCAAGGGAACAGAACCTGCCATCCATAGACCAGACAATCTATTCAGAGAGGTAGAACTAAAATCAAAGATGTGGCTGAGAATCTAACCAAAATAATAAAACTCTTTCTATTACTATATGTAGGGACAAATGACACAAAAAGGACTTGAAAACAATATTGAATGATTATGAGCAGCTAGGCAAGAAAGTAATGGACTTAGGTGCACAAGTGGTTCTTTCATCTATACTGCCAATGAAAGGACAACATCTGGTAAGAGAACAAAGAATTCTAGAAGTGAACCACTGGCTAAAGGATTGGTGTCACCAAAAAAACTTTGGATTCCTGGACCATAGTCTCTGCTATCTCCATGATGGGCTTCTGGCAAGGGATGGGTTGCATCTCACAAAGATTGGGAAGAATGTTTTCGGAAAATGACTGGCTCAATTTATCAGGAGGGCTTTAAACCAAAATTGAGGGGGGGGGAGGGTGACCAATCTTTAGGATCTCCAGGACCTAATTCCAAGCAAAAGCCCCTAGAAAGCAAGTCAAATAATAAATTAAAGAGGGATGGGAAGGAAAACAAACTTAAACACCAAATAAGAGACATAGGAAGCATATCCAGCGCCAGATATAAAGATCTCAAGTGCCTATATACAAATGTGCAAAGTCTGGAGAAGAAACAGGGTGAACTCGAACTACTAATACATGAAGGCAGATATGATATAGTTGGAATAACAGAAACTTGGTGGGATGAAACCCATGACCGGAACATACTGATAGAAGGATATAAATTGTTCAAAAAAACCAGACCCCATAAAAGAGGAGGTGGAGTTGCACTATATGTAAAGGACTACTATATTGCTAAAGAAATGCATGAAACCAAAGATGAAAACTTCCTAGAATGCATATGGGTCAATATATAAAAGAATGACATGGCCATAGGTGTGTATTATAGGCCACCCAGAAAAAATAGATGTCCTTTTTGCCAATCGACTAACAAATATATGTAGCCCTGATATCAATTGGAAAATTAATTCTGCATCAAGTGAGAAATCAAATAGGTTCTTAACCAATGTAGCTGACAACGTTGTTGCCCAAAAGATAGAGGGTGAAACAAGAAGGACAACCATACTGGACTTAATTCTTACAAACAGAGAAGAAGTGATAGAGGGAGTTGAAGCTGCAGGAACCTTGGGTGAGAGTGACCATGTCATACTAAAATTCAACATAATGCAAACACAAGCAACAGATCATAATGACACAAGAGTCCTGGATTTTAAAAGTGCTGATTTTGATAAACTCAAGAGAACTTGGGAAAGATTCCATGGATGAAAATCCTAAAAGGGAAAACAATTCAAGAATCTTGGGAAACTCTGAAAAGTATGATCATAAAAGTCCAGTTCAGCAAATTACCACTGAGAAAGAAAAACAAGAAAAACAAGAAGAAACCAGCATGGTTGCACAAAGATCTCTTTGACAAATTGAAAGACAAAAAGGACAAATACAAAAAATGGAAAGAGGGACACACAACTAAGGCAGAATATCAGCAGATAACCAGAATCTGCAAAGACGAAGTCAGGAAAGCAAAGTCTCAGAATGAACCAAGACTTGCAACAAAGGTCAAAGATAATAAAAAAAACTTTCTTCCAACATATAAATAACAAGAAAAAATCAAGGAAACAGTCAGTCCACTAAAGAAAGAAGATGGCAAGGAAGTAACAAATAATAGAGAGAAAGCAGAGCTGCTTAACTCATTCTTTGTCTTCACACAAAAATAAACTATAAGCCAACCTACCAAAAACATAACTGTAAAAGACAGACTAGAAATAAAACTTAAAATAATAAAAAATGTCTGGAGCACATTTTTTAAAAATCAAATTCTAAAGGAGTATAACTTTTTGTATTGATTTCAGTGAAATGTGTCTTAGTTTGTTCACTCTTACCATCCTAGTTTTCCTGCCAACCTTGTATCATTCAACTAACACAAACTCTCTCAAAGCCATTTTTGTACATGATAGGCAGTGGAAGGGAGACCTGGAAGTTCCTGAATAGAATGTTGGTTTTAGGGACAGTCAGATTGGACTATTCTGAAGAGATCTAAATCAAATGGGTCATTTATAGATTTCTGAATCAAGTACTCCATACAGATTTCAATCTAATCCAAATTAAAATCTTCCTCATCTGTACATTGCAACTCAATTTCCTCCTGTCACATATATTAAAAAAAAACCAACAACTTTCAACTGCAACAATACATTTTATACATATGGCATCTTTCTCCATTTCTTTACTGCATTCTCTTCTGGTATTTACAGAGTATAAGTCTAAAGTTTGTTTGAATAGATTGGGTTGCAGTTTCTGCACAGAGAAAGGGTACAGGGGTACCTTCTGAGCAGTGGTGGGATTCAAAATTTTTTTACTACTGGTTCTGTGGGCATGGCTTGGTGGGCATGGTAGGGGAGGGATACTGTAAAATCTCCAGTCAGAGATGGTATTTGCCGGTTCTCTGAACGACTCAAAATTTCCACTACCAGTTCTCCAGAACTGGTCAGAACCTGCTGAATACTACCTCTGCTTCTGAAGTTCCCCAAATAGTTTGTTAGGTTTTATTTCATGTTAAAGAAAAATTGGGATTGTTTGATGAACTGAGATGCTGTAATACAATCCCATGGGGAAAAAAAGTGGGCTAGCTTCATTTTGAGGAGATTTCAACATGGGAAGAATTTGAGGATAAGCAGGAGTAGGCCATCTTTTTAGTAAACTATTTAGCTGGCATTCTTCCTTAATGAGAGCTGGCTGCCTGGTCTGTAAAAAGACCAAGATAGTGAGATGTACATTCATAAACAGACACACGTGTGCAAACACACAAGTTTAATTATATTCCCCTCCCACAAGTTATGTTTTGATGGGGAAATTTGACCTTATGGGAAGCTGTGGTTTTGTTTTGTAATATTTGGTACCCTTTAAACCTATGGAGCACAGAGCACACATGACAATCAGCTTCTTATGTGCTGTTCACTGAGAACATGCTCTCTACATGGGGCTCCCTGTGGGGAACACCCGGAGACTCCAACTGGTACAAAATGCGGCCGCGCGGGTGGTTATGGGGGCGTCACGAAGCTCCCATGTGATGCCTTTCCTGCGCGAGCTGCATTGGTTGCCGGTGGATTTCCGGGTTCGCTTTAAGGTTCTGGTTCTGACCTTTAAAGCAATCCATGGCATTGCACCAGGTTATCTGCAGGACCGCATTCTGCCGGTAGTCTCCCACCGACCTGTGCGTTCCCACAGAGAGGGCCTTCTTCGGGTGCCGACGGCTTCTATGTGCCGCCTGGCGACTCCTAGAACTAGGGCCTTCTCTGTGGGGCCCCCCGCCCTCTGGAATGGTCTGCATTAAAAACCTGGCTCTTTGAGCAGGCCGGCCTAGGCTGAAATGAGATTTTTAATGTAATTTAGTATTTGTGTTTTAAATTGGAATTTTAAAATTTGGGTTTTAATAATTTATTGGGGGAGGGTATAATTTTAGACAGCCTAAGATATTTAATTCTTTTTAACTTTTATAATTGTAATAAAGTTTTACGGTTGGCTGTACACCGCCCTGAGTCCTTCGGGAGAAGGGTGGTATATAAATATAATAAATAATAATAATAATAACAACACAATGTGACAGCACTTAGTAGACATGATTTAAGCCCAGAACAGAAAGAAAACTTTAGAAACATACTCAATCTTGCTCTGACTTAACTTTCTGGAGCATGAGCGCCTCATAACCTTCTGATCAAAAAAAGATATTACTGTGTAAGTAGAGAATGAATTGGCACTGACTCTTCAGCTCTTCATGATCTACTGAAAAAAAAGGGGGGGAAAAACAGGTTCGTGGACAAGAGGATATGTGTCTGATTTCTAATTTATTCCTTTATACTCTGACTGATCTGCAATATTTATAAAGATTTAGATCAGGGGTGGGATTCAAATTTCTTAAGAACGGGTTCTGTGGGCGTGGCCTAATTTGAGGGTATGGCTTGGTGATTGGGCGTGGCTACATGGTCTGGGTGAGAAGTTGCTGGTTACTTTTTACCATTCAACCATTGAGAGCATTTTGGCATACTGTGTAAGGATGTGGTATGCTAGATGCTCTGTAGTGGATAAGAAGATGCTCCAGAGAATTATAAACACAGCACAAAACATCAATGGTTGATCTCTTTCTTCTTTGGAAGAGATTGCGAAGACCAGACTCCTCTCTAGAGCACTAAAAATCTCCACAGACCGTACTCATCCTGGACATTCATATTTTGAAGTGTTACCATCAAGGAGGCATTATAGGTGTCTTAAAATGAGGACTAATAGACTGAGAAACAGTTTCTTTTCCAAGGTAATAATTGTCTTGAATCAAACAATGCATATGTGATTTAGCCCTATGTATATAGTGGCATTTTTAAACTATCTAACTTACTATATGTTTTAGATAGGTTTTAGACTTAGGTTCTATTCTATTCTATTCTAATGCTTGCAATGCATTAGAAAGGAGAGATATTTCAGTTAGCACATCAATCATCAAGGCCAAATCAGTGAGAAAATATGAGTTTTCAAGACAAGCAGCCATACCGGAGTATTTTTTATTTGAACAGAAAAACTGATGTAGCGCTGGATAAGCCCACCACACAGCTAGGTTGATCTTAAACTACAGGCAGCCCATCTCGGTACAAAAACTCTACCAATTTTTATAATTTCAATCTCAAGTTGTTTGGAAATTTTGTTAAGTTCAATTAGGTTCTTATTCGATTGATGGAAAATAGAATATATTTTATCAATAAAAATTTGAAAAATGATTGATTTGCTTTATTTCCCTAATAGAATCATCTAAAACAAGTTGCAGACGATGGTTTAAACAGTGCCATATTATAATATTTGGAAACTCTTTGGCTATCCTAGTGCTTATCCCAGATTTTCTCCCAAGCATAACACTGGCTCCATCAGAGCAAAATCCAATTAAATGTTTTTCCAGATAGTTTCTATTAAACCCAACTTTATTCAAACTTTCTATAACCGAACAATATATTGTCTCTGCATCTTGTTTATCTAATTCTACTAGTTCAAGGAAAATTGTTGGTGAGAAAGCTGGACCTTCAACTTTTAAGTACAGTATAAGAACTGGTTTGGAATATATTGTTGAGGCTTCTTCAATTATCAAACAGATTTTGTGAGTTTTCTCAATAATTTTGGTAAATAAATGTTTCCTGATATCTTTTGCAAAGAAATCTACTATTGCAACTGCAGTTCTACATGAATGCAATCCTGTTCCCAAATCTAAATCATTTATTTTTTGTAATTCAATCAGATCTTCTATATATGAAAATGGACTGTACGTTTGTGCCATACTATACACTGTAATAAATACGCTACATGTACTACCCAGATATTTCTCACTCATCTTTTTCAGTCCCTTGCTTATGACATCCTGTTCACATTGCTTCAACTTCTCTGTACAGATGTCATGAGCCTTAGATGAGAAATGTTCCTTCAATTTCTTTCCGAGAGAAGCTGGTTTGATTTCTTTACTCCTTCCTGGTGGTTCAATTTGGTAATTCTTCCACTCCTTAGCTTCGTGGACACTTTTTTCTTTGGTCGAAATTTCAAATCTTCTGCAGTACTTGCAAGCTAATTTTTTCTGGGAAACATCCAGTCCATCATATTTTCTCCTAAAATTATTGTACTGCTGCAGTGTCTAGCAGTCAGGAAGGTTCCCTTCAATGTCTGATTCAGTTCTTCCAGTACTTGATGATGTGCTGGCTCCTTCCTCTGGTCATGGTGTGGATGATATGCTGGCTCCACTTTCTTCAATGGATGATGTGCTGCTCTTTCCTCTGGTCCTGGTGTGGATGATGCATTGGCTCTTTCCTCTGGTCCTGGTGTGGATGATGTACTGGTTCTTTCCTCTGGTCGTGGTGTGGATGATGTGCTGGCTCTGCTTTCCTTAGACTCCAATGGTTGTGGTTGTGACTCTTTTGGATCTCCTTTTGTTTTCTTGCTGAAAAAAGCAGACAAACTCATTTGCCTTTTCATCTTGGCAATATGCTGCAAAAAAAATCAACAGTGGTTTGGACTCGATTGTTGTTGTAAGTTGAGTGGTGAAGGCAGTGGCAAGCAAAAAAAGCAGGCGAGGAACGGAGATCAGTAATATTCAGTTACTTTTAAGAGTCCCTGACACTATAGCTAGTTATTGTTTACAAGATGTTATGGAAGAGGAACAAGTTTCACCAGATAAGAATGAGACGGAACTGAAAGTGGATTTGAAAATGACAGTCTATAAAACAAGATATTGCACTATGTATATAAAAGAATGGCTGATATTTTCATAATTACAATTCATTAATTGAAAAAGAAACACTTAAAATGAAAATACTATTAACAAACCAAGTTTGTTATTTTGTGCCAGTAGTGGCACAAAAATCTTTCCTAGCCAAGACTACTTAACTGGACTAATAGTACCTAATGGAATGCTCCCTCTATAGTAGAGAGAGAGAAGCCAGGGGAAGCCATGTTTGGTCGCCTAATCTTTTTAGAATACAGCTTAGAAATATACTGAAGCTTTTTACAGCCTTATGCAGATATGTATAGTACAAAAAAAAGATAATAGTACAATATCATCTAAGAAGTTAGAGTACAAATGGAATTGATAGGCACATTGAGAGAGCAATACTGAATTCTTTTTCTGAAATTTATTCCTCAGTTTAAAAAACTGGAATATATGAATTCAGTATTGGACACTGCTACTGTAGCTATTCAAGAGGATATTTTATTTATTTGATTTGTCATTCGCTTACAAGATAATAGGTGTAAGTATAAACATAATTTATGAATACATGAAATGGATACATATAAGAAAAATAAAAAGAAACAATAGGACAGGGATGGTAGGCACGTTTGTACGCTTATGCATCCCCTTACAGACCTCTTAGGAAGACGGTGAGGTCAATAGTAGACAGTCTAAGGTTAAAATATTGGGGGTTTGGGGAAGAAACCACAGAGTCAGGTAGAGTGTTCCAGACACTGACCACTCTGTTGCTGAAGTTGCATTTCCTGCAATCAAGTTTGGTGTGGTTTACCTTGAGTTTATATCTATTGTGTGCTCTTGTATTGTTATGGTTGAAGCTGAAGTATTCATTGACAGGTAGGACATTGTAATGTATGATTTTATATACTATACTTAGATCGGATCGAAAGCAGCATAGTTCTAGGTTTTCTAGGTCTAGAATTTCAAGTCTGGTGGCATAAGGTATTCTGCAACAATTAGAGGAGCTGAAGAACTCTTCTTGTGAAATATTTCTGGACTTTCTCAACTGTGTTAATATCAGATACGTAATGTGGGTTCCAGACTGATGAGCTGTATTCAAGCATTGGTCTAGCAAATGTTTTGTATGCTCTAGTTAGTAGGGTGATATTACTAGAGAAAAAGCTACGTAGGAATAGGTGAACAACTCTTAATGCCTTTTTGGCTATGTAGTTATAATGGGCTCTAGCACTTAGATCATTAGAGATGAGTACTCCAAAGTCCTTGACAGAGTTTGGATCCTCAACAAGGTCTTGACTATTCAGCTTGTATCTTATTTTCTGATTATTATTTTTTTTTTTGCCAATATGTAAGACAGAACATTTATTTGTTGAGATTTGAAGTTGCCATTTGTTTGACCATTCTGATACACAGTCAAGATCTTTTTGAAGGGTAGCGGTATTGTCTGTGATGTCAAATAGCTTTACATCATCAGCGAAGAGAATGCAGTTGCTCTTAATATGATCACAGAGCTCATTTATGTAGATTATGAAGAGAGTTGATCCTAGAACACTGCCTTGGGGGACACCACTGTTGACAGGTACAGAATTTGATAGGACGCTCCCAATTTTGACCATCTGTTGTCTGTTTGACAGGAATGCTTCTATCCAGTTATGCAGGTGTCCAAAGATACCATAAGATTTTAGTTTTAGTAGTAGTTTGTCGTGTACTACTGAATCAAAGGCTTTACAGAAGTCTATGTAGATTGCATCTATTGCTTTGCTTGATCGATATATAGTCCAGATTAGCAAAAATGGTAAAGCAACATATAGATTTAAATTTTAAAACCAGAAATATGTTTGTTGGTACCACATAAAGGGAGTACAATGCATTTTTAATGTTACGCGTGTTAACAGAGGTTAAAATTATGTTTGCACAACAGTGGAAAAATGAAGAGATCCCCATAGATGAAAATGAAATTAAAAAATTACAAGATGCAGAAATGGATAGAGATAAGAGGTAGAAATTACGTGGAGAATGATCATTGCTATGTATGAATTAAATACAGAAGGTTGATAATTATAAACATGTTGATATGATTAACAAAATTAGAAATAAGTCAATACAAAGAAATTTAAATATTTTTTCTGTTACACTGCTGTACTTATTGATATTTGTTTCTGCTTTCCTTTTGATTTATGAAATATTCTATAATACTTTATAATATAAGTATAATAGAATTACAGAGGTAAGGTAAAGTAAGGATATATTGTTATAGAATAGATTGATCATGATGAAATGAACATTATACAGTAGATTAAGAAAAAATGGTGATTTGCGTGCATAAAATGATGTAATATTAGTAGTCTAGTAAGTAATTAATAATAGTAATAATATAAATATATATAGTGGATTTATGATATAAGGATTAATGCAAATTGGAAGGGAAAGACTGCAGAGATTGTGCACAAGTGATTTGTACCAACCAACACGCTATGTAACTGAAGATGGTTTATATTTTATGTTTGTTTTATTTAAGTTTAAAAAAAATTAACACTTTTATTTTTTAAAAAAATTCCATTTATGTATACATGCAACTTCTTGTTACATTGATGTTGCTATATATTGATTTAAGCAGAAACAGATAATGTATAACATCAATGTAACAAGAAGTTACCCATCTCACTTTAGGTAAGTTGCTTTTTTAAATTTATTTATTTATTTATTTGCTATCTGTTTTGTTTTTATTAATCATAAAAACAAAATAGATACTAAAGAAGTAAATAAATACATAAATAAAAATTATTTTACTATTCATCTTAATGTTTCTTTCTCCTTTACTTAAAGAAACATCAACATGAATAGAAAAATAATTGTTATTTATGTGTGTATTTCTTTAATATCTGTTTTGTTTTTATGATGAATAAAAAGAAAAACAGATACTAAAGATGCTTCTTTACTATCCGTTTTTGTTTTTATTCATCATAAAAACAAAATAGATACTAAAGATGCTTCTTTACCATCTGTTTTTGTTTTTATTCATCATAAAAACAAAACAGATACTGACGAAATAAATAAACACATAAATAAAAATTATTTTACTATTCATCTTGATGTTTCTTTAAGCAAAGGAGAAAGAAACATCAAGATGAATAGTAAAATAATTTTTATTTATTTATGTATTTATTTATTTATTTAGTATCTGTTTTGTTTTTATGATTAATAAAAACAAAAATAGATAGTAAAAAAAAACATAAATATAAAAAAGCAATTACCAAAAAGGAGACAAGCAAGTTGGCTAGCCAACTACGCCAGGGTTCTCCTCAGTCTTCTAACTTTCTGCGGCGAAGACGGCCAGCCCAGGAGTCGGTTCTCGACTGGGCTGGCGGCAGCGGCGGCAGGAGGAGATAGGAGATCAGACCGGAAGGACTTGCTGCTTTGCCTCCTCACTACCAATCGGTGGTGGGAAGGCAAAGCAGCAACAATGGGGGGCAGCGGGTGAGATTGGGGCAGGCGAGGCAGGGAGCATCAGCAAGGGCGATGGGCATACCAGGAGTCGGCTATCGATCGGGACTGGTAGTGGTAGGTTGCCGACCAGGTTGGAGGTCGTACTTACCGATCCACATATTTGGAGGACAGCGGGGTAGGCAGTCTGGGCGGGCGAGGACGGCTAGTGGGTGTGGTGGCTGGGGCTTGCGTCTTCTTTAAGGTAAGGCAGACAGACCAGGAGGCAGGCTGGGCAAGGCAGGCCTGGGAGGCAGGCCGGCCAGGTGAGGATGGTTAGCAGAAGTGGTGACTGGGGCTTGTGGTGTGCCCTCACTCACTCAGCAGGGCAGCAGAAGGCAGGCAGCGATGGCTGGCTGGCTGGCTGGTTGGCTCAGGTGCTGCTTTTCTTCTGTTGCTGTTGCTGTTCCTGCTGGTGTGAGTGATGGCGCCGGGCAGGAAAATTTTTGTAGTTAGCGTACATGCACTATAAGTAGGGGCGGGGTGGGGCAGGGCGGCCAGGGGAGAATGAGGAAGGGATTTTTGTGCATGCACAGTAAAAAACCTGTTTTTTTAAAAAAATCTGGTTTTGTAAACTTTGGAGCAGCGTATAGGGGTGAGGCCCAGAGCAGTGAAGGGAGGGGCGGGCAGGAGAGAATGAGGAAGGGATTTATGCACATGCACAGTAATAAAACTGGTTTTTGGCCCGTAGGAGTGGTGGAGAGGGGCGGGGCCAAGCAGGGGTCAGTTTTACCAGTTCTTAGAACTACCTCTGACGTTAACGAGAGGTTCTATACAACCGGTATGAACCGGTAGAAACCCACCCCTGATTTAGATCCTTTAGAAACCATGTGGTAAACATTTATGTTTGCATTATAGGGTGTATCATATATAGGGAAACTATTTTTCCTTTAATGTAATTAACATCTGTTCGGGGTTTGACACAGTGGTAGTATTCAATTTTTTTTTACTACTGGTTTTGTAGGCATCTCTTGGTGGGTGTGATGTGTCTTGGAAGGTGTGACGTGTCTTGGTGGGTATGGGTTGGTGGGCATGGCAGGGGAAGGATACTGTAAAATCCCCATTCCCTCCCCATCCCATTAAACTGCTCCATTTTCCTGTTCAGGGAAACAAAAGAAGACCAAGCCGATCAGCTGGGACTCCGATCAGCTTGGACTTGGAAGGCAGCGAATAGGTTGGAGCAGGGCCAACCAGAGATGGTATTTACTAATTCCCTGAAGAACTCAAAATTTCCACTACCAGTTCTCCAGAACCTGTCAGAAGTGGCTGAATACCACCTCTGGTTCGACAGTCTTTCATTCCCAGCATGGCAGCTGGGTTGTGCAAGTTCTTGGTCCAATGACTGGAGGGCTGTATACGAAAGGATCTTAGATTAGAGAAGGGGTGTCCAACCTTGGCAACTTTAATATCTATGGACTTCATCTCTCAGAATTCCCCAGCCAGCATGTTAAAGTTCACACATCTTAAAGTTGCCAAGATTGGACATCCCTGTATTTTTGCCATCTGAATTGCTCTTCACTTCCTCCTTGCAGAACTGCCAAGCATATTTTGCAATGTTAAATGAAGACTTAAGGTGGGATTAACTAGATCCCCTGCAAATCCTTTTAGTGCAAGGGTCTGCAGTCTGCTACTTTATGATTGCCCTGCTGAAATTTCAGCCTCACGAGCTTGCCCTATTGGTGACATGGAATTAAAGATAGGTATGGGAGCCTCCCTGAAGCCTCCAACTTCCACTCACTCCCTTAGAATCCACACAGGCAGAAGCTACTCCCAATATCTGTTCCTTCAGTGTTGCTCTCATTATCAGCCAAAAACTTTCAGCAGCTTTCTAGAAGGTAAGGCACCTCCGTTGTAACCCACAACCCTTCCTAAGACACCTCTCAGGAAAATTGCAACTTTGGTTGCTAGAGGCCTCTTCATTCAGGTTACTGGCATAACAAACAGATGGAACATAGTGTCAATGCTGGGATTGCTCCAGGAAGTCTGTATGCAAATCTTCTTAAGGTTGCAGCCTTTGGACAGACTGTTCTCCAAATCCTCTCAGAAGACTGTTTTGCAATACTCGATGAATCCAGTGTGATTAACTCAGCTTTCTTCTAAACCAGAGGTATCAAACTTAAGGCACGCGGGCTGCATCTGGCCTGTGATGTGGTTGGATAAAGCCCATGGGGCCATCTTGGTCTACCCAAGGTGAAGAGGAAAGATCGGCCCAGTGCAAAGAAAGATCAGGCCAATATAGCTCTGGCCCGGTCTTCCCAATGAAAAGAGGAAAGAGCAGACTAGCGTGGCTTTGGCCTGGTGTAACAAATATGAAGACAAATCATGCCAGCAATTTGGGGAGTGGTGTCAAGCTGGCCACACTCACCCAGTTGACCACACCTACCCAGTCAGCTGTGCCACCTGGCCCTCCAAGGTCAACCATAGCCCTGATATGGCCCTCAATGAAATTGAGTTTGACATCCCTGTTCTAAACTGTGTTAACTAGTCCCAATTAACCATTCTACATGACCTTTTAGTGGAGAGAAGGACAAGGATAAACAGGAAATACAAAACATGGCTTCAAAATTTCATACTGACAAATAGGATTCTGATTCAATTAATTATCAACTTAATGATATTTAGAAGAGAATGGGCAAAGTCCATTGTTCTAGTAAGAACAGTTCTTGCACGTATGGCTTATCCGTTTACCAAATAGTTTGAAGAAATCTCATAATGATATAACGCAACATAATTCCTCACACTGTGACCATGCATCCTGAGCTCTAACAGCTTGCCAAGGAAGTAAAAGGATTTAGAATCTAAAGGTCACAAAAGTAAAGAAACCCAGGCTTTACCAAATAACTTAATGATGTTTCCTATGCCATCTATCTGACAAACTCGCAAGATTTGTTTTTCTCACCATGTATATGTGTACATCCAAACTAGATTGTATGGTTTCTCTGTGTCATATAATATATATATTGGTTTATACATAATTTTGTACTTATTTATTTATTTTGTCATGTCCATGTCCAGTGTATATTAGAGGTGGTGATCTCATCCTGGACATAAACTGTTTCAACTTCTACCCTCAAAACGATGCTATAGGGCACTGAATGTCAGAACAGTTAGACACAAGTACACTTTTCCCCCCAGGCCATCACTCTGCTATATAACTAATTCCCACAATACTCTTTCTGAATGGTATACTGTCTCTGAGTGTTGGATCAAGGGTAAAACTTCTGAGTATTGTGATGAGCAGAGGTTCTGACTCAGTTTACCTTCCCAACAAGCAAATGAGTCAGAAGATCATTTAAAAGCAGTTCATCAGGATACCCTGATAAAGTGGGATCTCTTTATGAAAAAAGAAAGAGAGAACCTCAAGCCCCATGTTTGACTCCTTTTTATAGTTAACACAACAAAGAAAATACAAGAAGAATGTTGATCGGACAGGATAAAAGTAACCTCTCCTTTGCATAGGAAATCAGTTAACATATTTGGGACTTAATTCCAAGCACAACCCACAAGACAACCAATCAAACAATGAGATAGAAAGTGATGGAAAGATAGAAAAATAAGATATAAAGCAGGATTTCAACTAAAAAACACTTCTTTGGTCTTTTTAGTTGTCAGCAGAAAGGGAAGGGGGAAAGCAGTGCATTCCTTAAATGCTTCAGATAATCTCTTTGGCCATCGGAGCTTTTGGCGCACAAAATTATTACTGGAGAGCATGATTGATGACTCTTGGCTATGGATGTGTCTCATTGGAGAATATACATCCAGGCGATGGGGGGAAGACCAGAGTCAAGGGTGAAATGAATGATGTGTCAGAGTTGGCCGCAACAGGGAAATGCCAACATGTCAACTCCTAATAAATCAATATTTTTCACTCTAAGAGATGCAGCTAGAGACTTATGATTTGAATGGGGGTGCATGTCGGAGTCTTGACACAGGAGACATAGGAAGCATAACTAGGTACATCCATAAAGGATTCAAATGCCTATAAACAAATGCTCATAGTTTAGAGAACAAACAAGGTGAACTTGAATTACTAGTACATGAAGGCAATTATGATATAATTTCCATTACTGAAACATGATGGGATGGAACTTAAGACTGGAATGTACTGATGGAAGGATACAATCTGTTCAAAAGAAACAGACCCAACAGAAGAGCTGGAACTGCAGTATACATAAGAGATACTACGTCTCTACAGAAATGCGTAACACCAAGAATGAAAGTCCTCTTGAATGTGTATCGATCAATATAAAAGGAAAAAAGAATGACATTACCATAGGTATGTACTACAGGCCACTCAACCAAACAGAAGAAATATATAAATATTTTGCTAATCTGTTAACGAACATATGTAGAAAACATACCACAGTAGTAATGGGGGACTTTAACTACCCTGACATCAACTGGGAAACAAACGCTGCATCAAATGGGAGATCGAACAGGTTCCTACCCAACCTAGCAGACAACTTTGTTAGGAGGGAGTGCAATTCTGGACCTAATTCTTACTAACAAAGAAGAAATAATAGAGCGGGTTAGTTGTAGGAATTTGGGGGTTGAGGGGAGAAACCATGTCATAGTAGAATTCAATATAATGCAGACACAAGGAATAGAACATAATCTAACCAGAATCCTAACTGATTTCAACAAATTTAGAGAAAGGGAAACTCTAAAGAATATGATTATAAAAAACTAGTCCACCACAAAATCACTAAAAAATAAAAATAAGAAATCCAAGAAAAAAACAACATGTTTACACAAAGCACTCTGACAAACTGAAAGACAAAAAGATAACTACAAAAAATGGAAAAAAGTACGTATAACTAAAGTAGAATACCAGCAAAAAGTCCAAACTTGCAAAGATGAAATCAAGAAAGTTAAGGCTCAGAATGAAGTAAGACTTGCAACAAATATAAAAAATTAAAAAAAAGTTCCTTTCAACATACAATATATGAGAAAACTTAAGGAAATAATCGGTAATGGGAGATGATGGCAAAAATAGTGGGCAGTAGAGAAAAAGCAAATCTGCTTAACTTATTGTTTCAAACAATATTCACGGGGAAAAAAAAATAGAGCCCAACCTACCAAAAACATAATGGTCAAAGACAGTTTAGAAATAAAACTTAAAATAAGAAAGTAAATGGTGAGAGAACACTTATCTGATCTAGCTCAGGGGTTGCCAACCTTTTGGACCTCAGGGACCACCAAATGCATAATTTTAGATGCCAGGGACCACTAACTGGTTCTGTGCATGTGGCCTAATTTGTAGGTGTGGCTTGGTGGTCATGTGACTGGCTGAGCATAGCTTGTATGTAAGTATTATAAATATTGATATAAATATTGATTTTTACTCAAAATCAGGCAAAGCAGGCAGGCAGATTGAGTTGCTCATAGAATCACGGATTCATTCAGAAATCTATCTATCTGCCATTGGCTAGCTCAGTCTGTCACATAAAATTTGCTTGCAAGCAAACTCACAAAACTAACTCACAACATACCATGCATGTAAATATTGATTTTTTTATTTTAAAAAAGAGCAACTTTTACCAAAACCAGGCAAAGTAGGCAGATTGAGTTGCTCACAGAATCATTCAGTAATCTGCCATCGGCTAGCTCAGTCTCTCAAATTTGCTTGCTGTGAGTGTGCACTTAATTTGCTTGCAAGCAAATCTTCAATCCTAAGGGAGGTTCGGCTGTACTTAAAAGCAGAGCCAGATCTAAAGACTAGTTAAAAGCAGAGCTAGATCTAAAGACTAGTTAGAAAGCAAGAAATCCAACCATTTTCTGCTTTCTAGCTAATCTAAATCTCCCGGCACAGGAAAACAGATGATGGTCAGAAAAAGGAAAAATAGCAATTTAGCAGACAATTTTACTGGGTAAGGAGTGAGTGGGCGGGGAAAAAACTCGCCATTTTAAGTCAGAGTTCTTTATTTGGCTTCCGGAAGCAGGACATATCCCTTAGGATTCCCTCAACCCTTTATGATGCCACCCAGCTGATAAAGAAATTATCAGGCTACATTGCTTTCCATTTACTTCCTTCACTGTTGTAAAGGAGCATTTCCATTTGCTCCCTTTCAATAGGCAGGGAGAGGAAGACAGGTTGCTGGCAAAATTTTAAGTGTTTCGTTGCAGAAGGCAGTTTGTCACAAAGAAGTTCATTGGACATAATTTGTATTATGCAAAAGCCCTGCAGAAGCCCAGATGCAGTTTGCAAGGCTATCCAATGACAGATGAACGAGAAGGAAGAAAGAGCAACCAGATTTCATTCTCACATTCCACTTCCTTATTCTCATGTGCCCCAACTCAAAGCAGCCAATCTCAATTAGTATGGAAGGGAACTTAAAGCAAGAGCTAAGCCTAAAGTGATGAAATTTAACCTTCTCCTCTCCTCACCACTTTCTGGATTCTCTCACAAAACATTTCCTTACTTCTTACTCCAATATTTGGTCTCTTAAACACTGGAGCAGAATTTGTCAAGATACATTAGTTGCTATTAGTTACATCAATTTTGCAATGTTGCATTTAGTAAGGCAATCATATGGCAATCTAGACAGTGTGGCATGGAAAGGATTATGGGACATTTTCACTTTCAATGTGGGCCTGTACTGTTGATACATGAAATGAAGAATGGGCTGTTTGAGCTTTGGGAGATTTCACATTTTCTTCATGCAGTCTCTGTGCCTATACAGTTGCAGTTGTGCTCCTGATGTTCTCCAGCCTCTGTTTTAGAGATTAATGCCATCAAATGTGTAATCATTTTCAGAAGAATACATGATTACCATATTTATTCGAGTATAACGCGCACCCCCTAATTTTCCATTAAAAATTGGTATAAAATTTTGTTTCACATCAAGCCGCGCACTATACGCTACGAGGGGATGTTTTGTTTTTTGGGCTGCAGCCGCGCGCTATACGCGAGGGCGAAGAAAAACAAAACGTCCCCTCGTAGCTTATAGTGCGCGCTTTCCCTGCGACTGGAGAAAGAGCGAGCGCGGCCGCGAGGGTTTTCTGCCCCGTCGCGATAGTTTTGGAAGTCGGTGGCGGGAAACGGTTGGCGTTTGCGGACTGTGGTTGTCTGGGTTATTTGGGGCTTCAAGAGCATGTAGGAAGCTTTTTTGGTGGGCGCGAAGTCTCCACCTGTCCAGAACGATCTCGCCCACCCCACTTCCATCTCCCCCACGGAGCCCTTGAAACGCTAAGAGGGGCTTGGCAACCAGGGCGCGCCTGCTGGAAGCAATCCGTCCTCCACAGCCTGCACCAGCCCGAAAGAGTCACCAGGCCCCGAAGCCCCTGGGCTAGTCCCCACTGCAAGCTACTCGCCACAGACAAACGCCTACGCCGCTGCCCCAAGTCACTCGCCCAACGCTCCGTCCGGGCCCCGGAGGTCCCTGCGACGGGCCGGCCGTGGCTACCGCCCGAGGTTGCCGGGAAGGGGTGCCCGGCAGCGCAGCCGTCTCCGCCAGCGCCCGCTGCACACGTTCTGGGGCTGCCCGCCACACGGGGCGACTGCACGCGGCCCCCGGACGGTGCTTAAGGTGGCCCCGGCGTCTGGAGCGGAGCAGCCTTGCTGGGCGAGCTCGGCCTGGCTGTCACGGGAGGAGATGCCCTTCACCCACGGTGAGACTCCCTTGTTTATAACGCGCACCCCCTAATTTTCAGTTTAAAATCGGTATAAAATTTTGCGCGTTATACTCGAATAAATACGGTATATTCTCATGAGGGGATGATGGAGCAATATCATATCTGAATGCTTCTGAATAGAAAACATTTCCTCCTTATAAATATTCAGGAAAATATTGAAAAGGTTCTATCTAGAGGTTATGTAATTTATGGAGAACTTTTTTTATCATTAGGAAAACTCACCTGAATTATGGTATATCGGTAACCAACTTTCAATCATTGTGACTTGCCAAACCCCATTAATATTCATTTCAAAAATAATTGTATTGCTTTGAAAATCATAACAGAAAGACAAATCAATAAATACAAAACAACCTGTATCAAATTGTGCAAATTTGAAGTTAGTGTGCATTTTAAAACACAGTAAAACTAGCAATTCTTAGTTGTAGTCCTACTTAGGCCTTAAGTCAGGTGGGTGATCTTGGGCTACTCAGTCTCTTCCATCTGTGGGAAAGACAGAAGGGAAAAACTGGTGGTGGGATTCAGCTGGTTCACACAGTTCAATAGAACCAATAACTTTTTTTTTTAGTTTGGCGAACCATTTATCCACTTGAGCAGGGATAATGAGGAGGAGGAGGAGGAAGAGAATATTGAGGCTGTCAGGCTTGTCTCCATTCAAAACCCAAGAAAGAACCCACCGAGTCCATTGAAGTAGAGAAGAGGTATTTTGACTGAGTTTGAAATGATAGAGAAAGAAAAGCAAGATCTGAGCCAAAAGGCGCAAAAGTTACATATTGAAAGTTTTCCCAAATTCCTCGCCCCAGGGACCCAGGCTGAATGTCTAATCCACTTCCCACGTAGTGTCATGTGGAGTACATCTTCAGGTGTTTTCATCCATCTGGAGTTCTAGGTTGGTTGGCCTTGGCTGGGTGTAAACAACTCCACTCGGCAGCGCAGTTATTCTTGAGAGAGCAAACCTCCCTTTTAGTTCACACGAGTATTCTTCACACGAGTACACTTCCCAAACCCCAGTGTTATGCCCCCTCTCCCCATTACTATGGCAGCCGATAGCAAGCAAGCATCAAAGGGAACACCCAGGCTAGAGATCCGGCTGACATTTGGCCCTCCTACAGTAGAGGCATTAGCCCTAAGGAAAAAACATAAGACAAAACAGACAGGATATAAGAAATCTACCATACAGTGGAGCAAAATAACATTATGGCTTGTCAGGATATTTAGCGTGAAACCATTGTAGGAGTTTAGGGACCTGGACATCTCAAGTGTTCACCCGTTCAGACTGGGAGGGAGGGAAATGTTTCCATGCCACCAAATACTGTACTTTCCCCTTATACTTCCTGAAATTCATGATTTTTTGACCTCGAAGTGTTGTTCACCTTTGATGAGGAGAGGAATTGGAGGGGATGGTTGGCCTGGTCAAAGAGGAGATACATGCTCAGGTTTCAACAAGCTAATATGAAACACAGGGTGGATCTGCCTAAGGCTTTGGGGCAGCTTTAGCTGTACTGTGACTGTATTTACAATCCTAACAATGGGGAAAGGACCTACATACTTGGGCCCCAGTTTCTTTGATTTCTGGATGGTCTGTAAGTACTTTGTAGATAGGAAGGTCCTGTCCCCTACTTGGAACTCTTTTGGTTTTGCTCTTTTCTTATCTGCCTGTCTTTTATTTACTTGATGTGCCTCATCTAATGCCTTACTAGATGGGCCAAATACATTGAAGCTGTTCAATCCATTCCACTAAGGAAGGGATCTGGGGCTTCCCCTGGGGCAGTTCTGGTATAGGTATGAAATCCTGACAAGAAGCAACTTTAAACAGGGTAAAGACGGTGCAACTGTGGATGGAGTTATTATAAGCAACCTCTGCAAAAGGCAGCAAGTTGGCCCAATTGTCCTTCTGGTAGTTTACATAATACCTGAGGTAGTGTTCCAGCACCAAGTTCATATGTTCCAGCACCAAGTTTGGACATTCATATGCTCTGCTAGTTTGACCCTGGGAAGAGCCTGACAACTTCAGGAATTTGTCCAGAAGTGGGAAGTGAATTGTACCCCCCCTATCCAAAAAGATGTGGTCAGGAACCCCATGTAACCTATACACATGTTGGATAAACAGGCAAGCGTTTTTGCAGAGGGGATCTTGGAGCAGGATACAAAGTGCACCTGCTTGAAAAATAACTCTATGATCACCCAAATGACTGTGTTCCCTCTGCTCTCAGGTAGTTCAACGATGAAGTCCATGGATATTTTCTCCCATGGGGCACTAGGACTGGCTATGCTCATCAAGCTTCCTGGGTAGCTTCTTAGCAGAAGCGCACACAGAACAACTGGCCATGTAGGTTTCTACGTCCTTTTTCAGGGAGGGCCACCAGAACTGCTTTTTGACTAGGTATAAAGTTTTTACGAAACCAAAGTGTCAGCAGTTTTTGAATCCTGGGCCCATTGGAGTACAGTTCCTCTAAGACTGGCAGGGATATAGAGTATAGCGCCAATCCATGCTAGGCCATCTTGCATGGTGCCATTGTTTGAGTGGGACAGAAACCATTCATCACTCTTCAATGCGCCTTTCAGCTCCTCATTTAAGACACTGAGAAAGTAGACGTCTGCTTTCTCCTGGGTTCTGTGACCACTGAGGCAGCCAATTGCTTGGAGGGAATAACTGGGCAGATTACTTCTGGCCAAGCACTATTGTACTGGGGCAATCTAAATAAAGCATCCGCCATAAAGTTCTTGTCCCCAGGAAGGAAAAATTAAAATGGTTAAAGTGTTGCACCCAACAAATTTGCTTGTGTGACAGTTTTTGGGGGTGTTTTTAAGGCTTCCAGGTTTTTATGATCAGCCCACCCTCTCAAAAGGGTGTTTTGTTTATAGGCCCATTGGTCTTCTGAGTGTTGTTAATAAATTGTATGCCAAACACCTAAATTATAAGCAAATCTAAATTGTATAAGCAAATTGACCCAGACAATAAAATGTATAATAAGCACCTAAGAAAAAATGTATATATTTTGTTTAAATATATATTCTTCTTCACAGGTGGAGGACAGTTAGTCCCTTCTGTCTTAAAACTCTTCAAGGCCAAAACATTGGTGCAAATTCTTTATGGGACACAAACAGGAATGTTCATAAAGAAAGACTCGCTAGAAATCATACAAACAAAATTCCTGTGAGCATTTTAGCTGCACCCTCAGATTCAGGTAAGAGCCTGGAAGTTGATGATTATCTATTGGTTAAAAATTCATTTCTTTCCAGAGAGATTGGCTCCTTTAATGTTGACAGATAATGCCCCCCCCTCCCGAAACAGGCGATAGACCACAAGCTGGGCTGTTATGGGCTCTCCCTGACATTTTTAATATCCCTAGGCTTTTACCAAGCTAAGTAATTAGTCACTAACAGAGTAAAAGACAGGGAGTTTCATTCAGAAATAAAAAGATTGCCTCTCCATAGTAGGAACAAAATTAAACAGAGTGTGTGGGAACCATCAGGATATTTAAAGGACCTAATCTTCTCGAAAGATCGAATAGTATTCTTCAAAGCTAGATTTAACATCCTCCCCTCAGCACTCCTCCAGGGCAGGTATAACAAGACCCCAATAGGGGAACGAGTATGTATATGTTATAAAAGAGAAATCGAAGATATCATATGTGTTTTATTGTACTAGGAATTATACAGAATTTTTAGGTCAATGCATATTCTATCCTTATTAGAAGGATTACCAGGGAACGCAGACAATTTTTATGTAGGCTATCTCTTCTGCGACTCAAACCTGGCTACCACACGTGCAGTAGCAAAATTCTATGTAGCTGCAAATGATCACAAAGAAAATTCGATTACAGAATTAAATATGTTTATTTGCACCAATTTTTCATAGATGTCTCTAACAATTTTTGGAGAATCTATATTTGCATACATACTTAACTTCTCTCCCATCATGTAACCAAGGGCAAGAGCCATACCGTTTGATAACATGTATTTTATTATTATGGATGTTATTTACTATTAGTAGTAGTAATATCTTTTAACACTATTGTAAACAGTGATAACTCTTGTCTATTGCTGGTCTGTGACTGTATTAAAGTTTGTTTAATAGCTACGGTATAAAATGTGGAGTTCTTAGTCTTTGAGTCTGCGAAACTTCATTTAAGACCCTTTCACCCACTGTAATAAGGAATCTCTTAGGAATTAGGGCCAATGATACCCTAAGGAGACCACAGCCAAATTAACTGTAAAAAACCAACCGAAGTGCAAAGTCTACACAGAGCTTCAAGCGAATGATTTTGCTTCCTGCAAAGGTTTCTCTACCTTTGCATTTCCTTTATATCTTAGGGGAGAGGCAATCACCTCCAAGCCTTACTCCTGAGTTGCCCCTTTTGTCTTAACTGCTCTTGCTTTCTAGCAGCTCTGCGCATAGGTGCACTGGGAACAGGTGTCCCTTGTTCCTCTGCCTCGCTGCTGCCAGACTCTGGAGGCTCTGGAGTCAGAACACAGCTCTCAGATGGTCCTGGCCCCATCTCTGCATCGGATGCAGGACCCTCATCTGAGTCCTCCCCAGACTCCTGGATTGGTCCCCGTTCTTCCCCACTGTCTGATTCCACTGCCGTCTGCACAGGCTGCTGGCAAAACACAACAGTTTGGATTAAGAACAAGTTTTAAGCCAATCCTGCAAGATCTGGGAGAGCTTAAATCCGATTAAAATTAATGCCAGAACACCGCTCCCCCTGACTTGCTATAAAGATTAATTAAGTATGCACAAGACTACAAGGCAGTCATAATTGTTGGACAAAAAAATTACTTTGAGTCAAATTTGCATAGGAAAAAGGTATGTGTCCTTGGCTTTGAAAACCCTCCACATCAATCAAAATTGGTTGAATTCAGTGAAGGTTTTTTAAAAAAACTTTCTTCCTATGAGAATGGATTTTCCAGTCAAGTTTGATCATGTGATTCTATGTCCTTAGGTGACTGGAACTCATTTAAATATTATTATTGCTAAATTCCTTTGTTTTACCACAATAGATCAGATTTTACATAGATTTCACCATGAATCAGTAAAATCTTCATTGAAGTGTGAGGTCAAACTAAGATATCTATCTGTCTGTCTGTCTGTCTATCTATCTATCTATCCTGATTTCACTAAGAAAGTTTCAGAAAAAAAGGAAATTATTTATAAAAAATTAATCTCCCAACAGATCAATACAAAATTTTAACATTTTATATGTTTTCCAGTTATATTCTGGCTAGAAATTATTAATTATCAAGTTCAGATTCACAAATCTTTATCAGAATCTGCATTCTTTGAATGCAGAGGACCTTTCTCTTACCCTTAAAAATCTGCTGTTGGAAAAACTTGATAGTGTGTAGTAGAAGTTAGCGTTTGCCTAGAAAGTCATAATAGGAGGTGATTTTAATGAAGAATTCAGTGGATTAAAAACTGCCTATGTGTTGATGGCTTAGATATTGCTCTTCCCATTGAGCTGGCTCTTGATGACCTATTGTATCCTGAGTGATACTTGGATTTTGCTGTCTTCCTTGCCTCCTCATTGATGTTTCCATGTGGATATCAAGGTTCTTGTAGCTGGTCTACATGTATCTACCCCATCACTTTTAACTTGATTGCAATCTACCACACTTTTCCAATCTGAATGACATTTCATTTACTCTTAGTATACAGCTTAATATCCATCCATACAGAGGAGATGGCTGATGGTTCTTTTACTCTTAAACTTGTATCTATACCCTTGTAACCTTGTAATGATAATATCTGGCTAAAGAAGTGCAAGCCTATAAAGAATAGAAGCTGAGAAAAAGTATAACATTGGTAGGTGCTGTACCTAATGGCCACTAGCATGAGATATCACAAACTGACTTCCAGTTTCTACAGCCAGTAAGTGTGAATCCATGTCTAAGCCAGGTGCTAGTGGCCTCTACGTGTTCTTGACCTGCTGTAAGATTTCTGTTACTGTGATGATGACTGGTTCCTGAATGATTGTTACAGTGTGCTCTCAGGTCTTGCATCTACTTTGCACTGGAGTTACATGCTTTCTCTTTCTCCCACATAAACAATCATTGACGTATAATCATAATGGTGTCTGTCCCTTATGGTTACAATTCATAATAGTCACTAAGCAAGGTACCCATGTGATCATCTCACTTGATGATCCCCATCCCTTCTCTCCCCAATGCAGTCATTAAGCAACCACACAAATCATTAGAGGAGCACGGAGTACCTCAGAAATGAGGGAGGTCCTGAAAGGTCTAGCACAGGCTCAGGATCAAGGTTGTCCAATGAAGTGAGAGAAGGCAGAAAGAAGCAACCAGGTTTCATTCTCAGATTCCCCTCTCTAGTCTCATGTGCTCAAAACTAAAGCAGGCAACCAGAGTTAGAGTGGAAGGGAATTTAAGCCAAGAGCTAAGCCAGAAGTCATGAAACTTAATTTCTCCTCTCCTCAAAACTGTCTGGATTTTCTCATAAAAAAGAACCATCTTAATCCTTTATCCAGTACTTCTTAAACACTGAAGCAGAATTGGTCAAGATATGTCCGTCACTGCGTAGTCTGCAAGCCAATAATATGGCAATCCAGGAAACAATGAAGGGAAAGGATCGTGTGACAACGGCACTTTCAATGTTGGCTTGCATTGTTGATGCCTAAAATGGAGACTGAGCTGCTTGATCTTTATAAAAAGAAATGGAGGAATTCACACTTTCTGCCTGCAAACTCCGCCCCTGTATTTGCCATTTTATTTATTTAATTAAAAGCTTTATATGGCAATCCATCTTTCAAGCAACTCTGGGAAAGCTGCAATCAAAAATTAAAAGATATTTTTAAAACTGTAAAACTCAACTGATTAAAACATTAAAACCAACCATAACCTGGTGCCAATCCATTCTGATATGTGATTATCTAGTCTTCTCCCAAAGCTTGGAGCATAGGTGCTATTCAACCGGTTCTCACCTACTCGGGTGAACCTGTAGCGGTCATTTGGCGTGGTTCGCCGAACCGGTGGTAACCCCTGGCTGGTCACGCCCCCAACCTGGTTGCCCGGTCGCTCACTTGCGATCGCTCTCCTAGCTTTCCGTTCTCCATGTCCTCTTCCTCCCTGAGGGAAAGGAAGAAAAGCTTCGACGCTGCAAGTATCGCTTTCCCCATGTCCATGGAGTGAGAAGAGTGTGGTCTGACAGAGGAGGTGGGGGTGAATCGAGCCTTGGAGCACTTTTGCAACGTAAAAGAAATGCATTTTGGAAGCAGCAGGTCCTTTAAAAACTTCTCCAAGGATTCCCCATGGACGCTGCAAGTATCGCTTTCCTCGTATGAGCTAAAATGTCTGGAGTGAGAAGGAGTGCAGTCTGACAGAGGGATAATCCACTCCAGCCTTGGAGAAATGTAAAGGAGATGCTTCCAAAATGCTTGTCTGTTAAGTGCTCTGTGTGTGTGTGTGTTTGTGTGAGAGAGAGAGAGAGTGGAAGGAAGGAAGGAAGGAAGGAAGGAAGGAAGGAAGGAAGGAAGGAAGGAAGGAAGGAAGGAAGGAAGGAAAGAAAGAAAGAAAGAAAGAAAGAAAGAAAGAAAGAAAGAAAGAAAGAAAGAAAGAAAGAAAGAAAGAAAGAAAGAAAGAAAGAAAGAAAGAAAAATAGGAAGAGAGAGAGAGAGATAAAACTCTGTGCTATTATTTTTAATTGTTCCATTATTTATCATGTGTTAATATTTTACACTGTCCCTACACATAGAGTGATTTTTTTGCCTTTCTTTTGCCTAGGGCTACCACATATTTTTCAGGGTTTACATGCATTCAATATCAATAGTCCAGAGCATAAAATACACATGTGTTTAACAAGAGTTGAAAAGGGACCTTGGAGGTCTTCTAATCCAACCGCCAGCTCAGGCAAGAAAACTGAGGATGCCAAACTCTGAGTAGAAATCCTGGGAAAAGTGTCAGAATAATACTTAGAAGGGACCTTGGGGTGAACCCTATACCATTTCTGAGAAATGGCCGTCCAGTCTTTTCTTACAAACTTCCAGTGATTGAGCACCCAGAACTTTTGGAGACATTCAGTTCCACTGGTTAATTGTTCTCACTGTCAGGAAGTTTCTCCTTAGTTTTAGGTTGCTTCTCTCTGTTCAGTTTCCATCCATTGCTTCTTGTTTGCATTCTGCTTCTTTGGAAAATACATTGTCCCCCTTTCTTTGTGGCAACCCCTTAAAAGCCTGTTGCCTATCACACTCTTGGGTAAAGCATGTGAGTCATTTCCTCCTTTCAGTGGTCCATGAAAGTATGCAGATAATAAAGTCAAAAAAGGTGAACAACATTTTTACAGAATTATAGATAAGTTGAGGCTGGGTGACAAGGAATGGCTGGGAGGGGCGGGGCCAGGTGAGGCACCCCTTCATGTGAGTGACATTGAGTTGGCCATGCCCCTCCAGTCACATGGCCACCAAGCCATGCCCACCCAGTCACATGACCACCAAGCCACGACCACCAAATAAACCACGACCACCAAATAAGCCACGCCCAAAGAATCGGTAGTAAAAAATTTTGAATTCTACTACTGGCTTGGAGGGAAAGCCAGGCCTTCAAAGCATTATGGGAGCCTAAAAAGCTGGAGCTCTGCCAAACGTCCACAGGACAGTGGTTGTTACAGAAAAGGCACACTTCAGATGACAATGTTTATGGAAAGGGACTAGAGACTTGATCAGAGACCGAGATGTTTGTGTATATACTTATACCGCTGCTTTAGAGATGAGTCTCATCAAAAGTAAATCCATTTTCAGAAGGACAATACATGATTTGGCTCTCGTGTAAGGTGAAGATTGAGAAATCTCACATTTGATTTTTGAATGAGAAACAGTTACTGCGCATAGATATCCAAGATTTTGCTGAGAAAGATTCTGATTTGAGGGAGTGTAGAAGTGTTTTTTCAGTCTTAAGGAAGATTCTCCTGAATTCTGGGATATCAGTAACCACCTTTCAATTATTGACTTTTGCCAAAGTCTATAATCAAGTGACATTTTAAAAATAATTTTTATTCTTTTTTAAAAATGTCCATAAATATATAATGTTTGCATACGAAGCAATGTGTATCCAATCTGTAAAGTAATTGTGCTTTTTAGAATATAATAAAACTGGTAATGCTTTTATTAACTGATAGTGGACGCATCAGAGGATAAATCTGGAAACCCTGAGTTGTAGTCCTGCTTACTTTAAAAAAAAATATTCATTGTGTTTTGGAGCGGCAATGAAGAGGCACACACGTATAGTGATTCAGTCTTTTTGTTTATTTGCAGGACACCAACTGACTCGGCGGCGCGGCAGCCCTTCTTTTAAAGGGCTCCCGCGCCTAAGCCAGCCAATGACGGGGCGAGGATCTCCCGCCGGAATGTAGACCAATGAACAGTAAGTATTTCAAATATTAACCAATCCAGAACACCCCTCCCTCCTTGGTCCAGTCTGACCAATCAGGAGCCGCGCCTATGTTACGTAATCACGTAGATAGGCGGGGCTCCTGTGAGTCCGACTGGACCTGCGCGGCTCAGTTGCGTCGTTACCATCGGCTGGTGCGGAAGGACCTGTTGCTCCTCTCGCCTCCAGCCCTGGAAACTTCGAGCAGGTCGAGCCGGCTGCGTCACTACCAACGGGCCTAGCTGGGCTAGTTGACGTGGCCATGCCGCTCCCTGCTCGGCCTGGATTATCGACGACCCTGTCAGATGTTTCAGTGGGACGTTCTTCAGGATCAGGTGCGTAGCAGCGCGACCCGACCGGAGCTAGAGTTGAGGGTGTGTGTGTGTGAGTTAGGGCGTCATTGTTTGTTAGTGGGCTTCCCTTATCCAGACTGCTTGGTGGTTGTTCCCCTTCCCCCCCAGGAAAATCGCCAGGTCTGGGACGGGTGCGAGTTCGAAGTTGGTCTATGTGTCGCTTCCAGCTTTTGCCATCAGCAGTGGTAAGCCGGTAAGAACGGGGTCCGGTTAGATGTGTGATGGTGGCTGGCACCCATAAGGGGTGCCCTACCAGGTTTTTAGCGTAAACTAAATCCCCAATTCGGAATGTTCGGACTTTGGTTGAAGAATCTAGGGGCTTATCTGTAGAGTAGGTAGGGTGTAGTCTATCGAGAGGGGAACGTAGTTTTCTCCCCATAAGTAATTCAGCAGGAGTTTTGTTAGTAGTGCTACTAGGTGTAGTGTGTTGGAGGAATAATAATTTGTCGATGCGTGCTTGTATAGGGCCCTGGTCTAACTTAAGAAGGGTCTCCTTGGTAAACCGGACCATGCGCTCGGCCCGTCCATTCGCTGCCGGATGTGCCGGCGCGGTTAAGGCATGGCGTATGCCCAAACTTGCTAAGTAGCCCTCAAATTCTGTAGCCGTGAATTGAGGGCCGTTGTCAGATACCAGGACGTCTGGTAAGCCGTGGGTGGCAAACCAGTGACTGAGCTGTCGTATGACAGCCTCAGAAGAGGTTGATTTCATGAGGCTCACTTCTAAACAGTTGGAATAACCGTCTACCAGAATCAAGAAGGTATGCCCCTTAGTCGGACCCGCAAAATCTATGTGGACTCTAGACCAAGGGCCCCTAGGTAGATCCCACTCAGTGGCTGGTGCCTTTGGGGGTGAGGGCCGGGAAGTCTGGCAGGGCTGGCAACCCGCGACCCAGTCGGTAACATCCTTGTCTAACCCAGGCCACCATACATAACTTCTGGCTAAACTTTTCATCTTTACCACCCCGGGGTGTCCCTCATGCAATAGTTTCAATATGGAATTTCGCAGTTTTAGTGGAATGACCACTCGATCCCCCCATAGTACACAGCCTTTTAGTACTGAAAGTTCCATTTGTCTCTGTTTAAATGGTCTGTACTGTTTTTGTAAATCAGAGTCAGGCCAACCCTTTATGATCCACCTACTCACGGTATGCAGTAGGTGGTCGTTAGAGGTTTCGTGCGCGATGTCTGCTGCTGTCATCGGGAGGTCGGGCAGGGTCTCAATCAAAAAGGTTGAGGTGCTGGGGTTTGGTTCAGGATCAGCGTCTGGTAACGGGCAACGACTTAAAGCATCGGCGTGCGTGATGGTCGGACCCGGGCGGTAAGACAGGGTGTAATTGTAAGCGGCCAGGAATTCTGACCATCTTGTCATTCTGGGTGATAGAATATGGGGCGTTGGTTTGTCACCCGCCAGAATACCTAGTAGGGGTTTGTGATCGGTGATGATAGAAAATGATCGGCCATACAGGTATTCATGGAAACGTTTAATACCCGAAATTATGGCTAGTGCCTCCTTGTCCAGTTGACTGTAGTTTCTTTGGCTTTGAGACAAAGTTTTTGAATAGAAGGCAATCGGAGCCTCTCTGCCGTTAGGTAGAAGGTGGCTCAGGACAGCTCCGATCCCAAAGGGCGAGGCATCACAAGTTAGTAACAATGGCAAAGTCTCGTTATATTGAATTAACACTTGTGCTGAAGTGATCATGTCTTTAATTTTGTTAAATGCTGTTTCTTCCCGATGTCCCCACTTCCACGACGTGTCTTTGTCCAAAAGTCTATGCAAGGGTTCCGCCACCGTGGCTTTCTGGGGCAAAAAGACATGGTAAAAATTTATCAACCCCAGGAAAGCTTGGAGGTCAGCCTTGTTAGTTGGTGTGGGGGCATTTTTGATAGCACGGGTTTTTCCTGCTGTTGGGTGGATGCCATTGCCATCGATTAGGTATCCCAAAAACTCTATTTTGTCTGTGATAAGGGTGCATTTGTCTTTTTTGACTTTTAACCCAGCCTCAGTAAATTTGGTAAGCACTTTTCTTAGGCGGTCTCGCAGTTGCAATTTGTGTTTAGCTGCAATTAGGACGTCATCGAAATACGGAATGACTCCTGGAATTCCTTGAAGGAGGCGTTCCATAAGAGATTGAAAAATGCCTGGTGCCACGCTAACGCCAAATTGGAGGCGATTACACTTAAAGGCACCCCGGTGTGTTACAATAGTTTGGGCTTCAGCTGTTTTTTTGTCAACGGGCAGTTGCTGGTAAGCCTGAGCCAAATCGAGTTTAGCGAAAATCTTTCCGCCTTTGATAGAACGTAGCAAGTGTTGTACGACAGGCACGGGGTATGCGCTCTGTTGTAGTGCATGGTTGAGGGTCGCCTTATAGTCCCCACAAATACGAACCGACCCGTCTGCTTTTATAGGGGTCACTATAGGGGTCTCCCATTTAGCGTGGTCAACTGGCTCGAGGACCCCTTGCTTGACTAGTTTATCCAGTTGTTCTTCTATTTTTGGCTTTAAGGCAAAAGGTACCCGTCTAGCCTTTAGTCTAATTGGGGCTACCTTGGGGTCTATGTTAAAAGAAATCGGGTTACCCCGGTACTTGCCTAATTCTTCGCTGAACAGGTCCTGGAATTCTTGAATGAGATCTGCCTCCCAGTCAGCGTCTGTGATATGGTTGATACCGGTCATCCCTATTCCCAGCGGTTCGAACCATTCCAGTCCTAAAAGGCTTGGTCTGTTCCGGTCCACGATTGTTAGGGGAAGAATCTCAGTATGGTTGTTGAAGGTTACCTGGAAATGTCCAATCCCTACTACCGGAATTTTGTTTCCCTGGTAGTCTTTAAGCGTTAATTTCTGTTTGTCTAGTTCGCTTCGCAGTATGTCTGGGATCAATTTCTTAATAGTGTCCCACGAAACCATGGAAAGGAATGATCCCGAATCCACTTCCATTTCACAATTTTTTTCTTCAATTCTTACTTGCACGTGGACTTTTTTAACGTTTTTTGTATTAGAGTGACCAATTATTATTGTTTGGTGTGTTTCTTCCTTCTTATAAGATGACTCTTTAAACTTTCTATTCCTTCCTTCCTGGCTCCAACGGTTGTTTGTTTTCTTTTCTCTCTCTCTTGGGGGAGGGCTTTCTCTTCGCCTGGGGCTGTAGCTTGAACGGGCTCTGCATACCCTTGCGATGTGCCCTTTCTTTTCACACTTTCGGCATATTGCGTCTATGAAACGGCACTCTGATCTGGGGTGGTTTCCACCACAACGGTTGCATTCAAAATCAAACCGCCTGGTTGCCCGCTCTTTTTTCCCTCTCGCGGCTTTTAGGTGGCAAACCTCGTCTTCTTCACTACTGGTCTCAGTTTCAATATCCTCGTAGTGTGTTGAGGTTTTTCCTTGTTCATCATCAGCTTTGGTGGCTTCTTTGGATTTGTGGTGTGCAGCTTGATTAATCTGTTTCATTCTTGCCGCCGATTTGTGAGCAGCTTTGGCTGCGGTGGCTTCTTCGATGGCCTCTGTGGCTGTTATCTTGGGTCGGTTTAGTAACTTACTCTGCAATATTGGATCTTTTAAGCCTAAAACGATCCGGTCTCTCAGCGCCTCATTGAAATCCGAGAATTCGCACTCTCCACCTATTTCTCTTAAATCTGCCACGAAATCGGCGATAGGTTCACCTTCTTTTTGGTTCCGGAGGTAAAACTCATGGCGCTTTATCAGGCAGGAAACTGTGGGAGCGTAGTGTTTCCTCAGGATCTTCTCTAGCTCGGGCCAAGTTAGCGTTTTGACATCGATTGGAGACGCTAGCGCCTTTGCCATCCGAAAAACGGCTTGGCCGCAGTGGGTCAAAAACACCGCTCTCCTCCGGTGATCCGACACTCCGCTCAGATCGCTACTCTCCAAAAACATGAGGAATCGGTCCACATACGTCTGCCATTCCTCTTTTGCCGGATTGAATTTCTCAGGCGGTGCGTTGCTTCCGGACATGATGCCGCTCGCTCTCCGCCGCTATTCACTCTCTAAACATGTTGCCTCGATCCCATCCTCGTCGCCAGTGTTTTGGAGCGGCAATGAAGAGGCACACACGTATAGTGATTCAGTCTTTTTGTTTATTTGCAGGACACCAACTGACTCGGCGGCGCGGCAGCCCTTCTTTTAAAGGGCTCCCGCGCCTAAGCCAGCCAATGACGGGGCGAGGATCTCCCGCCGGAATGTAGACCAATGAACAGTAAGTATTTCAAATATTAACCAATCCAGAACACATTGTACTTGTCTACTGATTGTAGTATTATCAAAATATAATGATTATTGTTTAAAGACGATTGTATTGAAGAATCTGATCTCTGTTTCATTCACAGTAAGTGTATAAACACGGGCCCACCCAAAATCATTTATTTGCAGGCACACCCACAGCCATGAACTTCTTTAATAATATTTCTCTTCCCCAAGATATGTTTAAATGAGGAATTGTGACATTATGGGAAATTGTAGGCTGGTTTATTGATGGATTGATTACATTTGATACTTTAATTAATTAATTTTTTTATGCATATGCCTCTTTCATTTCTAGGTGAACTAATTCCACTGCATCTACAAGAAGAGTCAAGTCAAATAATGCACTACAATACAAACAATTCAAAAAATAAATACCCTGAAAAAGTAAATCAGATTCTAACCTCCGTAAGGGGTTCTCCCTCACTAAAGTCCTATTTTTAAGAGTAGATTAAAACAGGTCAGCAACATTACATTTCTTTTTTCCCCCCAACACTTTATTGGGTTTTTCCATTTATACATAATACCATTACTAATTGAACAATACCATGACAATATATCTACATTTATGTATCCTATCCAATCTTTCAATGCACACTACTTCCATATCCTCATAACTATTATATACATTATTTACATTTTCTATTTTTATGTCTATTGTCAATCCAGATATACCATGTTTCCCATATTGGATTGTATTCCATGTCAGCTTTCCCTTTTAGTTCCATAGTTAATTTGTCCATTTCCACGCACTCGAAGATTTTTTAATTATTAAGCCTTCGGGAGGTATGACATTTTTCTTCCAGTACTGTGCATAGGAAATTATAAGTGCTGTTACTACATGTAAGATAAGATATTTGATCTTCCTGTTATAATATCTTTCAATTATTCCTAAGAGGAATAGTTCCGGGACGAAATCAATTTTATTTTCAATTAACTCCTCTAACCACATATGAATCACTTTCCAATATTTTTTCATTTCTGGGCATGACCACCAAGAATGAAAAACTGTATCTTGTTCATGTCTACACTTCCAACAATTTGGTTTTAGTTTTGGGTAGATCTTAGCTAATTTTGAAGGCATCATATACCAACGATAGAACATTCTGTGTTGATTAGTACACTATTTTGTAATGCTCAATGAAGACATCTAGCATGCTTAACTTATGCTCCTCCCAAACTATGTTTACTCAGCATGTGCCAATTTCAGTCCATGGATGTGTTCCCCAGCCCAGAAGTTCCAGCTCTTCTGTCACTTTGCTAGAGAAAAATCAGCTTCACCAGTTTGGTCCTATGTTCATTTTTATTATTGCATAAAATTATTTAATAATAATTTATTTGCATCCTTATATTGTCAGGCATGAGCCAATGGCTAGGTACCAGACAATTGGTTCTTTGAGGATACAGAGACAATGAACACACCAGTAAAGAAGGAGATTTTAAGCTTTATTATTAACTTTGGCAGACAGATTTAAAGAGAAGCACAAAAGCATAACATACCTAGCAAGATGGTGACAAGTCTCCATTCAGCTGTTGCCCCAATGGAACAACAGTAAAGAGACCTCAAAATGATAAAAGCCACTCAGCACTTTAGTCTGTGTCGAAGCATAAGTTCAAAGGTCACTTTTTATTAAAGCCTGGTACTAAAACCCATGACCATGATAATGAGATTGCAGAACTTACCTTGATTGGCTGGGTCATTTGTTTATCATGCAAATTGACAGAACACTGAGAGCAAACTATACAAATAAGCCAACCTAAATAATCTTGCAGATTTTCTATAGATGTGTGAAAATTACTCCCCTTTTCTTTATTTATCAAGCAATAACGAAAAATAAGCAAGTTAAACTGCATCATAACTCAGAATGAACTCCCAGAACAGTGGTGGCTAACCATTTTTGGATCCTGTGCCAAAAATTGTGTGTGTGCTGGCTCTCGTGCGCTCGCATGCTAGCACTCAGAAGGCAATGTGTGCACCCCCTATGCCCCCTGCACATACGGGCACAATCCCCCTGCAACCCCTTACCTGCACTGTGCCTCATAGATTTTTGGCTGGTTTGAGGCCTTTTGGCTGGTTTGAGGCCTTTGTCACTTCCGGTATTAACAGGAAGTGATGAAACCAGCCTATTCGGCCTGCAGAGGCTTTTTTCAAGCCTCTGGGAGGCCGAAAAAGGCCTCAAACCAGCTGAAAATCAGCTGTGAGGCACGTGCATGTGCAGTGAGGTAAGTTTGCCTGCAGCTCGTGTGCCGGCACAAATGGTTCACGCGTGCCATAGGTTCACCATCACGGTCCTAGAATCTCCTTTAATGTGGTACACATCACCTTCCCTGGAGCTTCTAACAAGCGTAGTCAATGGGGAAAGTTGGATTCATTTAATAAGTATGTGATTACTTTAAAGACAGAAACAAAAAGGTCATAAAATCATGCACAACTCACCTAACTTAGTGAGGAAAATTTCAATCCCAACTACGTTACCTTGTTTTTTCCTGTAACTCTGATGTATGTTTATTTGGATATTTGTAGTCTCTGCTTTTAAATAAATGCTTTTTTATTTTTAAATACAATCCAATATTTCTACATTTGACTTTAAATCTGTTTCAGTTACATCCATCTTAATCATTTACTTCTGTTTGGATTCTTGAAGGCTTTCTTTCAAAAAGAACATTTGTTAATCATTTTTCTTTCTCACTCCTCTTTTACCTTTCTTTTGACATTCATTTTTTCCTTCTTTGTACATAACAAAAATCTTTTCCATGCACAACCAACTACTGTTATTTTCTTTTTCAGTTTATATTCAACGATGGATCAATGGACACACTGGTAGGATGGGGTGGTACTTCTCCTAATTACATAGCTTTCTTTACAATATATTTACTATTACTATGTTGCAAAGATCCATTCCAAAACCCTACTACAATACACATTTCCTTTCTCTCTTCTCTTCATCTCTAATCACCCAAAATTGAACAAATTTGTACAAACTATACAAAACTATATATAGACTATATTTACATGCGATTGCACGTACACACACATACACGCATATACACACACACTTAAATAATTTTCATTCATTTTTGCACTGAAGGTTTACAGTTTGTAGAATTCTAATGTATCAGTTTCTAGTTTGTCCTTAGGCACCATCTGCTGGATTTTCTTCTGTAGAAATGTGAGGCAATATGTTATTTCAAGGTCAAGTAAGATATTTTGACTTTGCTGTCATAGTTTGTTGTAAGTCACATAGATTTACAAAAATAGTTAAAGTTCTGAGATTGCTTTGATTGACAAATATTATTAATAGTCCAAGTCTCTATTACTCAGTTATTCAAAACTGGCATCTTTTATCAAATACTTTCAGTTCAAGAATTCAACTCAATCAAAAGATCCTTTATAAAACAATATTCTCACCACTGGCTGCTTATTGCTGCATTGCAATCTGACTTCATCAGCAGACCTCAAAAACTGTTAATAAGTGTTAGAAATTCTGTTTTATTCTATAGAAATGGTAGCTTACATTTATAATTATATTTATAATCCAAAACAGGAAGGTGGTTTTGATTGTACGATCCGAAACAATGATTACCCAATAGTTCCAGAAATCTTTTAAATTTCTCTGCTAGAAATAAAAGATGAGAGAGGAAATGGCTTTTGAGCAGTCAGACTTTGAAGAGAAAACCATATCTATGTAGGTAGTAGATAGTGAAATGTAGTTTAGTGGTGCTTATAGGAGTTGGTTGTTGGACCTTTTCTGGAGTATTCATTTAATGATAGCAATTGTAACTACCATAACTGCCATTACTAGTTCTATAGTCACACATTGTCTCACTTTACGACTACATCAATTAGCATAGGCAATTCTGGTCTCAGTTGTCATTACCAACCAAGAACCACACATAGAGTCAAGCGACTACATTGTTCATGCCAGGAGAAGTAACTAGCTGTCTGTCATTTGGAGGAGCTTGGGGGAGGCAGATCAAGGAAATCTATTTTTTTGGTGATGGGACTGGAGCTCTGACATAACCTTCTAAAGATGATTTATTTGCCTCTGACACTGCCTTCCTTCCAGAAAAGAAACTCTGCACCCCTGTGCTCATAATCAAGCTATACATTCCTTTTGTTTAGATTCAATTATCCTATTCAAACCCTAATGGTTCATAGGCAAGAATGTTGAGGAGTCATGCTATGAGTTTAATGAATTATCATTATACAAGAGATTTTTGTGTCATCCAATGATCAGCTCTAAATCAATTGATGGTCTCTTCCTATGTAATTATGGGTTAACAGGGTCATATAAAACACATCAATCAATCAATCCTTGATTTCCCTCCAGCCTTCTTGTTTACCATTTTCTTCATAATCATTGAATGTAAATCAATAGACTTTATTTTCAGTGCAGGGTGAATAGCAAGAACCTGCATATTCCATCCCATTACCTTACCCTCCCCCACCCCCCAACTTGTGGAAAAGTTGGAGAAAACAGGTTTTGTTATCTAGAACCAGAGTCGGAAAGCATCTCTGAGGTCACCTAGTCTGAGCTCCTGCTCAAAGCACGAATATCTGAAACTTGTCAGACAGACATATATTCATCCTAAAGAGAACCTGTGAAGGGGATCTTATCTAGGGTAACTCCTATTTCCACTGATAGATGCTGTTGCCAATAGGAAATCTCTACTTATATCTCATCTTAATCAGATTCCTTGCACTTTCAACTCAATGGTTATGATCCTGACTCTGAGAGCAAGAGAAAACAAGTATAGTTCCTCCTCTCTATGACAGCCAGCCATCTATATTCTGTCTCTATGGGAGTCTCCATGTTTCTCCTAACTATTTCGGTTGCCAACTATCATCCCACCCCTTAGAGGTCACATCCTATTTGTGGACCATATAAATTGCAGCATTAATTTTCATATGAAGAGACAGAGAGCTTAAATACCAATTAGAATAGGAACCAGTTTTCTCTCAGGAAAGAACAGTATGTTTTAAAAGTAAATAATACATTAGACCTCTATAGGTATGTGGACATGCCAGGTTTAGTTCCATATAAAATATTCTATTTATGACTAAACAATAAGGAAGGCCGGGGGAGACTAGAATATGGTGAGTGCTGGATTGATTTTTCAGCCCTTCTCATTCAATCCCCTTCTCATTTTGCAGCTGCATCAATTAGCACAAGCAATCCCGATCTCAGTTTCCATCACAAACCAAGAACTACCCATGGAATCAACTGTTTGTTTGTGCCAGCAGAAGCAACCGTCTGCTCCACATTTGGAAGAGATTGGGGAAGGTAAAGCATGGAAACTCTGTTTTTTGGTAATGGGGACAGGACTCTGGAATGACTTCTTAAAGATGATCCCTTTGCCTTTGGTGCTGCCTCCTTTCAGAAAAGAAGATGTGCTCAACCCTTGTGCTCATGATCAAGCGATGCCTCTAAAAGGAAAATATGTGCTTTGCTTCCCAGATCAGAGAAAGGATGGTAGAATTTCATATTTGAATACATCTGAATGGGAAGGAGTTCCTATATATATAAATATCCAAGACTGATGTTGCGGAAGATTCTAGTGCCAATATGTTAGTGGTCACCTTCAGGAATTATACTTATGGAGAAGTGCTTATGCCATTATGAGAAAAGTTCTCCTGATTTAGCTGATATCAGGAATCAACATTTAATTCTTGGCTCCTGTTATTTACATATACTAACATATAAAATTAGTAATACATATCAATATGATTATTAATGAATATATCGTGCATTTTTAAATATAATAATAAAGCATGTAAGGTATGATTGATGTTGTTATTTCAGAATAGTAACATAGAAAGATGGATAATTTGAAGAATTGCCTATCTCCAATTTCCCACCAACTCATCCACTTAGATCGGGCATAGTGGTCTTCTTAATTAAAGAGGTCATCTAGAGCGATCCTGGAAGCATGTTTCCTTTGCTGTGCTGCTTAAAATCAATAAAAAATTCTGCTTGAAAGTCCTACAAAATACATTTATGGTTGAATATCATACCTTTCTGAGTAAATATTCACAAGAATAACATTAAGAATTAATTTATTAGTTCAAGGAGAAGCACGTGGCTAAATGCCTTTTTCTCTATCTAAACAGAGCAAATCTTAGAAATACTTCGTGTGGAAACAGAACATTGTGGTAAGTTTGGTCATTGGAGACACAAAGGTATGGGATCTTGACAGGGCAAATGCCTGTTTTGGCATCGATCCATCAGTGTCCGCATGAACAGGAAATGGAGCTCTTCACAGATTCAGGACCACAAGCCAGGACTTCAAGACTTTCCCAAAGGCCAGTGGTGTCAGATCCATCCTCCTCTCACGAAGGAAGATGTTCCAGGACAAGCACTATGGCAGAAAAAGCAAGACTCCTTGTCCCTGCCAGCTGACATTCTTTGCCTGATGAGACCCACAGTGTACCCATCCTACTGGATCAGATTTGACACGTAGGAATACATCAAAAGAGACGGTTTATCAGGTAACCCAGTTCCAAGTTTGAAGACCCTGTGACATCATCCAAGAAGCAGGTGCCATTTCAAAGCCACTACAATTCTTTCCTTGGTTTCAGAAGTTCTGCCTGTTTCAGTACAGAACACTACAGCGCCTGCTTCAGTACAGTACAGTACAGTGCCATACAGTTTCCACTATTTAAGGAGGCCACTCTGCCCCTATTTTAAAATCTCTGTTAGAAAAAAAAAAGGAGGGAGAGCAAATGGCTGTGTTGGAAGTTCAGCAGTCAGCCTTTAAAGGAAAAAAATATCTGTGTAGGTACTAGATACATTCTTTGGAGGTGCTTGTGGGGAGGCATCCATGTCCTCTGCTGGGCTCCTCCTGATGCTGCTGGTGGGGGCACTGGGCCGGATCAGCAGAAGTGAAGGGGGGAAGGAGACCCCCGGTAAGCAGGTGGCGATCAAGGCAAATGCCTAACTGCATCGCTGGAGACGGAGTGGGGTCTGGGGCCAATGGAGCCGTGATCTACCTCCCCAGAGTGAGTGGAGAGAGTGAGTGCAGAGAGTGAGCAGAGAGCCCAAGACTCCATTCTGTAGGACCCCATTCTGAACGGATGAGACTTGAAAGAACTGGGACTGGCAGATAGTGCTTCCTCTTTAAAAACAAAAACAAAACAAAAACCAAACAATGTGGCTTTAAGGAAAAACAAAGGAACCTTTCACTACAAACCTCCAATACTTCACTACCTCCACTATTCATTACCTCAAGACCAGTTATTGATAGATAATGCTTTGTCTAAAATAATTGATGTATCATTTAATAGTATAATTAATTATTAAATGACCACTAACTTACTGATTTATTGAATTGATAGAGATTTAGTACAGTATCATTTATTGTCTAGTTGATTGATTGATTTTTAGTAATTAGTAATCTTACTTTTGATTCGTTCCCTAACTTATCAATTAACATTTATTAATTACCAACATTCATTAAGTAACTGTCTACCTATCACATTAATTGGCTATTGTCATTGTTCAGTGTACTATTGTCATTGACCATGCCAGCCAAAACCTCCAAACCCTCCACTACCAATCAACAACAAAAGAATAATAACTCTACCAATGACCTGCCAGACTCCTGCACATGCTTCAAATGTCTTGAAATGATCAATGAAATTGAAAATAACATTAAATTCCACCTATGTGACAATCAAGCCCACCTTGCCTGCTTAAATTTAAACAAAAGCCTAGCTGATCTACTAAAAAAATCAGCAGGGTTGGGGTTCTATCGGTTCTGTCCACCTCTGTAGTACTGGTAGCTTGAAGAGCAGCAGACATAGAACCGGTTCTATGATTGCTGATGTTTTTGCCCAAGGCACAGCTGCAGTTAAAAAAGCAGGAAAAAAGTGCTTTTTCAAAGGCTGCTTCTCTACACGAAGCGTGCTGATGACGATTTACATCAGATACATTTCCTTGTCTATGTCCATCATGTTTACCTAAGCTAAACAAAGTACCCTGCCTGACAGAGTTGAAAGCATAGAATCACTCATTCACTCAATAGAAGAATGCTTACTAACATGTTTTGAAACAACTATACAAGCAAAGCTAATCTCTCTTGAAAAAAAATACAGCACAGATAAACGAATACCTATCAGCTCAAACTCAAATCACAACTCAGCAACCACTACCACAACTACTACCTCAACTACAATCACAACTACAATCAAAAATAACCACCAAACCACAGCCACAAACAATCACTATCCCATCAAATAATTCCACAAATGATATCCCCTTACACATCAGAGACATCATGGAACGTGACCAGAAACGTCCAAATGCCATCTTATTTGGTCTGGAAGACACCAACGAATCAGATGAGATCACCAAAGTTCACAATATCATAAGCAACTCAAATACAACAAACATCTCTTCTGAAGATATCATTGAAATACCCAGAGATGGTCCTGAGCTCAAATACAAGGATGGCTCGATGGCCCCAAGATTTTGTAGAGTTGTTTGCAAAAATGAGGCCAGCAAGCTATATTCTTTCATACAATAAATGCCATTTCAAAAACCAATCTCAACGATAACAAACTTTGCTCAAGACCAGACTTATCCATACTGCAAAGAATCCGCTCCCGAGGAACTCCGCACAGAACTCAAAAGATGTCTAGACAATGGAGAGAAGGATCTGTACATTGACTACTGTGCTGATTATATCAAAAGTAAGTTATACAACCCACAACTCCACATCCAACCCTACTGCATCCAACCCACCATCACTCAAAATTAGGCACGCATGCCCCTAACTACTCGATTCCACTTATAACTGGCCTTAAATGCAAAATACTCAATGCAAGAAGCCTTGTAAATAAAATACCTGAATTTCTCCTCTTACTAAATATTGCTAAATTCGGCATCATATTTGTCTGTGAAACATGACTCAATGCATTTCTCCCTGATCCATTACCACAGTAAGAGACTATCATGTTTACCGATCAGATTGTGAAATCCGTAAAGGAGGTGGTGTTGCTATCTTCTATAAAAAGTCCCTACATCTAAAAAACATCCAAGTTACCAAGGGGCTTGCTCTTCCTAAGACCATTGTCTGTGAACTGTCCTTAAATATCACATTTCGATTCTTATTATGTTACAGAGCCCCTGATTATGACATCGAACATGTAAACAAGTTAAATTCACTACTAACATGGGCAACATTCTGCCCACATGCTTTTAATCTTTCTTGGTGATTTCAATTTACCTCATATTAAATGGACCCTAAATGAATGTAAAACTGAATCCGTACAGGCAACTTACTACAATGCTGTAACATATCTAGGACTGGAATAACTAGTAACCAACAATACTGGACTTAACAACTGCCTCGATTTCATCTTCTGCAATAGTTTGAATTCAATTTATGGAATACAAATTAAAGAACCCCTTTAATGTACCTGTCAACAGTGGTGTCACCCGAGGCAGTGTTCTAGGACCAACTCTCTTCATACGCTACATAAATGACCTCTGTGATCATATTAAGAGCAACTGCGTTTTCTTCGCTGATGATGTAAAGCTATTCAACACCACCGACAATACTGCTACCCTTCAAAAAGACCTTGACTATGTATCAGAATGGTCAAACAAATGGCAACTTCAAATCTCAACAAATAAATGTTCTGTCTTACATATTGGCAAAAAAATCAGAAAATAAAATACAAGCTGAATAGTCAAGACTTAGTTGATGATCCAAATTCTGTCAAGGACCTTGGAGTATTCATCTCTTATGATCTAAGTGCTAGAGCCCACTGTAACTACATTGCCAAAAAGGCATTAAGAGTTGTTAACCTAATCCTATGTAGCTTTTTCTCTGTAATATCACACTACTAATTAGGGCATACAAAACATTTGCTAGACCAATAGTTGAAAACAGCTCATCAGTCTGGAACCCGCATTATGTATCTGATATTAACACAGTTGAGAAAGTCCAGAAATATTTCACAAGAAGAGTTCTCCACTCCTCTACTCATTGCAGAACACTTTATGCCACCAGACTTGAAATTCTAGACCTAGAAAACCTAGAACTACACCGCCTTTGGTCCGATCTAAGTATAGTATATAAAATTATATATTGCAATGTCCTACCTGTCAATGAATACTTCAGCTTCAACCATAACAATACAAGAGCACACAATAGACACAAACTCAAGGTAAACTGCACCAAACTTGATTGCAGGAAATACGACTTCAGCAATAGAGTGATCAGTCTGGAATACTCTACCTGACTCTGTGGTTTCTTCCCCAAACCCCAAACACTGTAACCTTAGGCTGTCTACTATTGACCTCACCCCTTTCCTAAGAAGTCTGTAAGGGGCATGCATAAGCACACCAACATGCCTACCGTCCCTGTCCTATTGTTTCTTTTTATTTTTCTTATATTTATCCATTTTATGTATTCATAGCTATGTTTATGCTTATACCTGTCATCTTATAATCACGTGACAAAATAAATAAATAAATAAAAAATAAATAGATAGTGAAATGGATTCTAGGAATTTCATGATTAGCAGCACAGAGGGATTGAAACAGAAAACAGGACTTATTTCCATAATTACCATAAATGTGACAAAATGATTATTTGTTATTAACTCCTTCCTCTGTAAGAGAGGAGAGCATAAGATCAGGTGGTCCTTCCGTCTTCTGAATGGTCCTCCCTTCCCTGACTTAGCCTCCCTCATAGGTGACCATTGACTCCTTCCAACAGGAGTAGGAAGCTATTAATGGGGATGGGGTGATGCTACCTCAAATGGACCCCAATCTAAATAAGAGCCGAAGAAATAATTGTTACCGTTCACAAAGGATGAAGATATTTTTAAATTAGATTTCTTATTGCCGCCTCTATAGAGATTGATTTCTTTTTCCTGAATGTATTATCCCAAATATTTGGCTTTCTTCAAGTATGAACAAAAAACTTATCTAAAATAATTTAGTATGGCAGAAACACGTTCCAAAAGAAGATTCACGGAGAGATAATGCTTTGCTTTGTTTATTGATAAATCCACCAAAGACATTTCATAGAACAACAGGGCAGAACTAGAGCAAAGAACAGGATTTTTCTGTGGGGATGTTAATGAGCAAATATGAAGATGGTGACATATTCTTCATCAATGTTCCTTAGTCTTCTGCATTTTAATATCCCAACATATTCCAATGTATCTTAACTTAAGTTTTCTTCCACTGTCACTGATGGGAAAACAGAGACAAAAATTAAATTAAAAAAACACCATCATGGCTCAACCAACCAAGAGACTAGAATAGTCAACAAGGTTACTTGGGATTTTCTAAAGTGAGAGCTTGGCTACAGAGGTGGGATTCAAATTTCTTAATAACTCGTTCTTGGGCATGGCCTATTTGTGGGCATGGCTTAGTGGTCATGTGACTGGCTGGGCATGGCTTGTATGTAAATATTATAAATATTTATGTAAATATTGAATTTTTTATTTAAAAAAAAGAACAACTTTTACCCAAAACCAGTCAAAGCATGCAGGCAGACTGAGTTGCTCACAGAATCACAGATTCAGAGATCTATCTTTCTGCCATTGGCTGTCTGAGTCTTCACATAAAATTTGCTTCCAAACAAACTCATAAAATTAATTCACAACACAACATGTATGTACGTATTGATTTTTTTTATAAAAAAAGAGCAACTTTTACCCAAAATCAGGCAAAGCAGGCAGGCAGATTGAGTTGCTCACAGAATTACAGATTCACTTAGAGATCTGTGTTTCTGCCATCAGCTATCTGAGTCTGCACTGAATAGTAGAACCTTCAGTGCTAAGGGAGGTTTGGCTCTGCTTAAAAGCAGAACCAAAGATCTAAAGATTAGCTAGAAAGTAAGAAATCCAATGATTTCCTGCTTTCTAGCTAATCTAAATCTCCATGCACAGCAGAACAGCTGATGGTTGGGAAAAAAGAGAGCAAAAATAGCAACTTATCAGGCAAGTTTGCCAGGTAAGGAGTGAGTGGGCGGGGAGGATTCCCGCGGGCCATGTGGGTGGCACAGCCTTGTGTTCCTGCACAGCAGAGGTGGCATTCAGCAGGTTCTGACCAGTTCTGGAGAACCAGTAGCAGAAGTTTTGAGTAGTTCAGAGAACTGGCAACTACTACCTCTGACTGGAGATTTTACAGTATCCTTCCCCTGCCATGCCACCAAGCCACGCCCACAGAACCGGTAGCAAAAATATTTGAATCCCACCACTGCTGCAGAGCCTTGATTAATTGCTTTGGGGGGGGGGGTGATATTTATCTACAGATCACCTGTTGCTGCTGCAAGCCACAAATCCAGGCTAGAATCAGTTTTTGGAGCTTAACCATGTGTTTTCAAACCGCTCCCTTAAACTGCTCCAAGCTGCTGAAAGTTGGGACAGTTCCAGAAAGGAAGAAGAAGAAGAAGAAAGAAAGTATGAGGGCAGGGTGAGGCCTGGGGAGCTATGGGAGGCCTGGCAAGGGTAGGGCAAGGCCTGATGAGCTAGGGGTTGTCTGCAGAGGGCTGGGTGAGGCCTGGGGAGCTACAGGGAGGCCAGGGAGGCCTGTGGAGGGTGGAAGGAGGGACACTGGAAGAGGAGATAGCGCAACTCGCAGACTTTCCTGTGAGCAGACAGAAGCCATTTCCCGAAAGGAGGGACTAGGGACTTGCAAGCTTTTCACTCTGCCACAGCGAAAGGCAGGCAGCAATGGCTAGCCTGATAAGCTGGCAAAAGCAGGCTGCAGGAATGTCACACATGCACATGTATGATAGGGACTGACTAGGCAGGGAGCAGAGAAGTGGGTGGAGAGGGGCAGGGCCAGCCAGAGGCCCGATTTACCGGTTCTCCAAACTACCGGTAACAACCCGTTCTATTGAACAGGTGTGAACCGAAAGAATCCCAGCCCTGATTCGCTATGCTTCCCACTCCCCTTAAAATTAATGAAATATTCTTCTTGGAACCACCATGCAACTTATCTATGGCAGAAAATGTCTTGTAAGTGAATACTTGAAAGGAGGATAAGTTTGTACATTTCTTTTTAACACCTGTCCAGAAGGCTTTTTCTCCAGTTGCACTGGGTAAAATCTGTACTTACTTATAAGCCTGGCAGAAAGCACACTTGTTCACGTAAGTCTTGTCATTAGAGCTACAGTGGGGTTGAAATATCTGTTCACAGATGAACACTTCATCCGGACAATACATCTATGGGAAAAAGCAAATGATTTTTTTCATATAGCTACCCTTCCCTTCTTTTGAAGAGGACAAGCCTGATCATAATTTGATAACCCAAACAAACTGATTATTATTTTTTACTGCAAGCTTGCAAATCTTTTTCTGCAAAGTTCATTCCTATTCCAGGGGGTGCTCCTTGTTCTAATGTAGGCCATCATATATTAGCAATGCTGGAAAATGGATCATGGATTTTTAGGAATTATATCTTAAAGTTTTTATATTGCTGTTTAGATCTGCATGACTTGCAATACCTGTCCCACAAATAAGGGTGCATATGCATGTAAGATCCTCTGAAAGGAACGTTTTCCATAACAATAACATAAAACATTGTTTACTTTGTTATATTTTAGGTTTTATGATGCGTATGTTTTTCATTGTGCGCTGTGCCCTTAAACCACTTAGGAGAATAAGCAGCTTGGGAGAGGGAGTGGATAAAAGCAGAAGACCTGGCCTGATAGGGAAGGTTGAGAGGAAACTACCTGAAAAATGTTCTGAGTCTCATTGTATCTGAGGATACAATATGCTGGCAAGAAATGTGGTTGTGGAAAGGGAGAGGTATGGGGTTATTATACATCCACACTTCTGGGTCCTACACAAGGACTTTACTTAATAGCTAAAATTCGGTACTCACCTCTAAATCGATGTTTTGGCCAGCAACATCTGAAAAAAATGTACCAAACATGAACATTTGAAACAATTCCATATTATCTCAATTTTTTTATAATTTACTAGTGTGTTTCTTTTTGTGCTGTCCCTTGCTCCCTCCCATCCATTAAAATCCTTGAGCAGCTGAAATAAAAAGAAAACATTAACACAAAATCCATATAATACTAATATAGCTGATGGGGAAATCATTAGGCAGATCAACACTGTTGATTTCTTCAGCAATTCTGCTTATGGTACACCTGAAAGAACCACTTTCTTCCAACTATTGGGAATGCTGATAAAACAAATGTAATGAACTCCTCCTCACAATGCCTAATCAACTTTATGGAAAGTTGTGATTACTCTTTGAGCTTCTTCATACCTCTTAGAAACTTTGAGTCACAATTGGAAAATCCCTGGTGTAGAAGAACTTACAGTGAAACCGATAGCCTCCCATTTTTATTTGCTTCTTCTGCAGATCTCCTAAGCAAGACTTAATTCCCACTGAACCGCCTTGGTGGTAAGTCTGGACTATTATCTGTTTTTTTCCTGGAGACAAGGATGCCCGCAAACCTCTGAGAAAAGGAAACGTTAGATTAGTAAGTAGAACGTACTGGAATACAAGAAGAAGAGAAGAAGAGTAAGCAGCAGAAAGCTTGCTGGCTTCATGATTCCTCACTGAACTTGGCTGAAGTAGGACTCTCTGGAGCAGTAGATCCTGAAGATGATGCCTTACTGCTTTCCCCTGCCCTTCTAAGCTATATATGCATGCCCTGAACACTTTGGTGATGAAATCTCTCCCTTCCAGATATGGAATTGGCTGTTGCTGAAGTCTGCGGTAAGCTGCTCAGTTGTAAACTTCCTTTCACAAAATTAATCCAGGGTTCAAGAAGCATCTCTCTCCTTATTAAAATATTTTCATACTTCTGCATGGCAATGAAGAAATTAATTCGACTGGCAACTACCATCCCACCCCTTTGAGGTCAAATCCTATTGATTGACCATATAAATTGCAGCATTAATTTTCATATGAAGAGATAGAGAGCTTAAACACCAATTAGAATAGGAACCAGTTCCTCTCAGGAAAGAACAGTATGTTTTAAAAGTAAATAATATATTAGATCTCTATAGATATGTGGACAAGCCAGGTTCCATATAAAATATTCTATCTATGACTGAACAATAAGGAAGGCCGGGAGGAGACTAGAATATGGTGAGCTCTGGATTGTTTCTTCAGCCCTTCTCATTCAGTCCCCTTGATGCTGATACTCAGAGCTGACTCTATTTTTCCCCGGCTGGAGCATAGATATTTATTTATTTATTTATTTATTTATTTAATCGTATTTCTATACCGCTCCCTCTCCCTCTCCCAGAAGGGACTCGGGGCGGTGTACAGCCTAATAAATACATAAAATACAAAGTTAAATAGAATTTTAAAACCAAATTAAATACAAATTGGCGGCATCCCGTCCAACAATAATTCATTTAAAACCGGGAAATATAAAGTTTAAAAATAAGATTAAAATTTAAAACCCCTATTAACTTAAAACCCCATAGACCCTTACTGGGCCAGGCCGGCCTGTTTAAAAAATAAGGTCTTAACTGCTCGCCGGAAGGTGAGGATGTCTGTCATGGCTCGTATCTCCGGGGGGAGATCATTCCACAGGGAGGGGGCTCCCACAGAGAAAGCACGCACCCTCGGGGCCGCCAGCCGCCAGCGATCAGGTGGCGGCACCCCAAATAGGGCGACCCTGTGGGAGCGTACTGGGCGGCGGGAGGTTGTTGGTGGCAGCAGGCGGTCCTATAGGTACCCAGGTCCCGAGCCATGGAGCACTTTAAATACCATCAGTACCACCTTGAATCGAATCCGGAAGGCCACAGGAAGCCAGTGCATCCTGCGGAGAAGTGATGTTACGTGCGCGCCCCGAGGGGCACCCACGATCACCCGCGCGGCTGCATTCTGAACTAACTGCAACCTCCGGAGACTCTTCAAGGGGAGCCCCATGTAGAGAGCATTGCAATAATCCAAGCGGGAGATAACGAGGGCGGAAGTGACTGTGCGAAGTGCGCCCAGATCCAGAAAGGGCCGCAACTGGTAGATCAGACGAATCTGATAAAAAGCCCCCCTGGCGACGGCTGCAATATGTTCTTCCAAAGACAGCCGCACATCCAGGAGGACACCCAAGTTGCGCGCCCTTTCCACGGGGGTCAATACCTCTCCCCCCACGGCCAGCGAAGGAATAAGCTGGCTGTATCTGGGCGCAGGAAACCACAGCCACTCGGTTTTGGCCGGGTTGAGACGAAGCCTGTTACGACCCATCCAACTCCACACGGCCTCCAGGCACCGGGTCATCACTTCGACGGCTTCGTTGGGGTGGCCCGGGGTGGAGATGTACAGCTGAGTATCATCAGCGTACTGATGGAACTCCACCCCAAAGCCACGGATGATCTCACCCAGCGGCTTTACATAAATGTTGAACAGCAGGGGCGAGAGCACCGACCCCTGAGGCACCCCACAAAGCAGGGGCCTTGGGGACGATCTCTGCCCCCCCGTCAACACAAATTGCGAACGGTCAGAGAGGAAGGAGGAGAACCACCGCAACACAGTGCCTCCAACCCCCAACCCCCCCAACCGCCGCAATAGGATACTGTGGTCGACAGTATCAAAAGCCGCCGAGAGATCTAACAGGACCAGGACAGAGGAACAACCCCTGTCCCGAGCCCTCCAGAGATCATCCACCAACGCGACCAACGCCGTCTCCGTGCTGTGCCCGGGCCTGAAGCCCGATTGGAGGGGGTCAAGATAACTCGCTTCATCCAGGAACTGCGGGAGCTGACGGGCCACCACACTCTCTACAACCTTCGCAACAAAGCGAAGGTTGGAGACAGGACGATAATTTGATAATAATGCTGGGTCCAGGGACGGTTTCTTGAGCAGGGGCCGCACCACCGCCTCCTTCAAGGCGGCGGGTAAAAGCCCCTCTCTCAAGGAAGCGTTTATAATACCCTGGAACCAGCCTCGTGTCACCTCCCGAGTGGCCAAGACCAGCCAGGAGGGGCACGGGTCCAACAAACAGGTGGTGGCATTCAGCCACCCCAGCACCCTGTCCACGTCTTCCATGGTAACAGGGTCGAACTCAACCCAATTGGCCTCACCGATATCCACCCCCGCCTGGAGATGCCCAGTCGGAGTCCAGCTCGTCCCGAATCTGAGCGATTTTGTCCTGCAGAAACCTAGAAAACTCCTCAGCCCGACCCTCTAAGGGATCCTCCCGCGCTTCCACCTCTAGGAGGGAGCGGGTCACCCTAAACAGGGCGGCTGGGCGGTTTTCCGCGGACGCAATAAGGGTGGAGAGGTAGGTCCTCCTCGCCATCCTTATCGCCACTAAATATGTCTTAATATAAGATCGTAGAAGTGTTCGGTCAGACTCAGAACGGCTAGCCCTCCAACTACTCTCTAGGCATCTTTTCCGGCGCTTCATCTCCCTTAGCTCCTCAGAAAACCAAGGAGCCACTTGGGATCGGCACCGGGTCAGAGGCCGCAAGGGCACGACCCGGTCAAGGGCCCCAGCAGCCACCCTATCCCAGGTGGCGACCAAGCCCTCAACCGAGTCGTGTGTGTGAGCTTCGGGAAATGGCCCAAGCTCCATCAGGAACCTATCCGGGTCCATCAGGCGCCTGGGGCGGTACCATTTAAGCGGCCCCGCCTCCCTGCGGTCGGGGGGTGCGGAATGGAAGTCGAGCCTCAGGAGCGAGTGATCTGTCCATGACAGGGGTTCTACAACTATATCCCCTACACCTAGACCACTCTGCCACTGATCAGAGACAAAAACTAGGTCCAGGGTGTGACCTCCCACGTGAGTAGGGTCCCTAATTAACTGGGTCAGGCCCATGGCTGTCATGGAAGCCATGAACTCCTGAGCAATCCCCGAGGCACCGCCGGCAGAGGGAAGGTTGAAATCCCCCATGACCATAAGCCTGGGGGTCTCAACCGCAACGCCGGCTCTAACCTCAAGGAGCTCAAGCAGGGCCGATGCCGCATAGCAGGGAGCCAGGTATGCGACCAACAAGCCCACCTGCACCCTGGGACCGAACTTCCCAAAAAGAGACTCACATCCGGTCGTCTGAGAAACAATGGATTCCCTCGGACACAGATCCTCCTTAATAACCACCGCAACACCCCCGCCCCTCCTCTGGGCCCTCGGCCGATGAAAAACCCGAAACCCGGCTGGGCACATCTCCACAAGAGGGACTCCCCCCTCTAGGCCCAGCCAGGTTTCGGTGATACCCACCAGGTCCGCTCCCCCCTCACAGATCAAATCATGAATGAGGGGGGCCTTATTAATAACGGACCTGGCGTTACACAACATCAGCCGAAGGCCCAGGGCCCGATCGCTCAGACCCCCTGGGAACGGGACATAACAAGGGGGTCGGAGCGCGCCACCGCAGACAAATAGCGGGGGCGCGCTCCCGAAACAGAATGTGGCCCCCTATAGATATGAGACACTTTTCATTATTCGGTCTGTTGTCTGTGCTCAACAGTTATGTATTTATCTCTGTCTTCTTTCATTGGCCTTTTTGATAAAAGTATGTCCACAATACTCTTGGAAGCTAAGAAATACCTTATTGCAGTAATGAGGCAGTGCAATTGTTTCTTCTTACAAGGTAAATTGTTGACACACTAAGTGTTCAGACTCCTGGTCCCTTGACATTCCTTGCCTGATGAGACCCACAGTGAGACCCACATCCTGCTGGACCAGATTAGACAGGTAGGAATACATAAAAAGAGATGGTCCATCAGGTAACCCAGTTCCAAGTTGTGACAGCCCTGTAGCATCATCTAAGAAGCAGGTGCCATTTTGCGGCCACCACAATTCCTTTCCTTTGTTTCAAATATTGTGCCTGCTTCAGTACACTACAATACACTATAGTGCCAGTTCCAGTACACTATAGAACAGTGCCATACATTTTCCACAATTTAAGGAGGCCGCTTTGCTCCTATTTTAAAATCTCTGGTAGAAAAAAAAAGGAGGGAGAGGAAATGGCTGTGTTGGAAATTAAGCAGTCAGCCTTTAAAGGAAAAAAAATATCTGCGTAGGCATTAGATGGTGGAATGGAGTCTAGGAGTGTTCATAGGAATTCGTTGTTCGGACTGTATTAGTCCTTTTCCAGAGTTTCCTTTTGGTCCTTCCTTAATGATGGTAGCTGTGACTGCCAGAACTGCTATTTCTAGGTGCAGCATGATGTCTCACAGTATGACATGATATCTCACTTTATGACCATATCAATTAGAATGGCCAATTCTCATCTCTGTGGCCATTACAAATCAAGAATTACCCATAGAGTCAACCAAGTACATTGTTCATGCCAGGAGAAGCAACTGCCTGTTCCTCATTTGGAAAAAATAGGGGAAGGCAAAGCAAGGAAACTCTGGTTTTTGGCAGTGGGGCCAGAACTGTTTGCCTATGACACTGCCTGCCTTCCAGAAAAGAAGAAGTACTGAATCCTTGTGCCCATAATCAAAATTCCTTTGGAAACAAAGTGTGTGATTTAATTCCCATGTCTGACAGCAGATAATAGAATTTTATATTTGAATACACTTAATGGGAATGAGTTCCTGGACATAGATATAGATATCCAAGGTAGATATTAAGGAAGGTTCTTGTTATGATTGGCTGAGGTATCTGACAGCGAACAGTATAAAGGGAGCTGTCAGACCGTGTCAGCTGCTGCTTATTCCTGTCAGCCGATCTGCATTCAGCAGCTACCAGAGGAACCCATTAATAGTTAATAGTTACTGTAAATATTCAATAGTTAATAAAAGTTATTTCCTGAGACCGTGGACGTTGTCTCTTACCTTCACTAAACTGGCAACAAGGATGGGATCGATGTGGTAAAGGCGTACAAGATCCCTGAAGAATTCAATGCACACCGTGAAGTTTCCTCAGCAGGTTAACGTGATCTCTTCCACTCCATCATTCCTGTGTTTCCATCCTACAACAGAGACGTGGTATTCTTACTTTAATAGATTTGAGTGTTTCTTAGATGCTGCTGACTTGGCAGACATTTCAAATCACAGAAAAAAAGCTTATTTTCTAAGATTCTGTGGGGTGGCTGTGTTCGACACTGCTACCGCTTTATTGGCTCCACAATAGGTGAAAGAGGTTTCCTGGGAAGCCCTCCAGGAAATCCTTAGTAATCATTATGCCCCCAAGCCATCCCGAATCGCGAGACGACATGCATTTAGGCAGTGAATGTAAGCAGAAGGGAAGACCATTAGTATGTATATGGCTGCGCTCCGAACGGCAGCGTTACAAAGAGCTTGATGACATGCTGCTTGATCAGCTGGTTTGCGGAGTGAGAGACCTCAGACTCCAAAGACATCTGTTGGCAAAGAGTGATCTCACGTTAAAAATGGCCATAGAAGAGGCTCAAGCCACAGAGATGTCCAATCTCTCTGTGGCTGAGATCCAAGGCACGACTTGCAATCCAGTGGCAAAGCCAAATGCTACTGTACATTTTGAAGAATTTACCCCTGATGTGTTTTTAGATTATGGAGAAGATGTTAATCGCCTCACCAATTGCCAGCAACTGCAACAACAAAGAAGCTGGAACCCAGGAAACAAATCTCAACCGTTTCCTACAGCACAGGTAATTTGCTTGAGTTACGGGGGTAATCATTTAAGACTGCCTGCCGGTTTAGAAATGCTATTTGTTTAAATTGGGCGGAACATACCATTTATAGGAACAGACAAGTTTGCAATTGATTTTCAAGAATTCAAGGGATGTTTACCCCTTACTATTGTAGAAGGCACGTTGCCTAGATTGCTGGGATTAGACTGGTTTGACACTTTAGGTCTTAAAGTGACTGGCATACATTGCACTCACAACCAAGACTCTGAGTCATTATTAGTTGAGTTTAAAGATGTCTTCAACAACCAGTTAGGCCATTATGTAGGCTCCCCAATTTCCTTTGTATTGGACCCAGCCATAACACCTATCAGGTTAAAACCCCGACTGCGTCAGCTCTTGCTGATTCCTATCAGCCGTTCCACGCGTTCAGCAGCTACCGCGGCAACCCATTAATAGTTAATAGTTACCGTAAATATTCAGTAGTTAATAAAAGTTATTTCCTGGACTGTGGATGTTGTCTTTTACCTTCACAAAAAAGGGGGTGAGCCTGAGAGAGGGAAAGAGAGAGAGAATAGAAAGAGAGAGAGAAAGAGAGGAAGAAAAGAAAGAGAAAGGGGAAAGAAAGAAAAAGGGACAAAGAAGGGGGGATAGAAGGAAGGGACAGAAAGAAAAAGAAATAAACAAGGCGGGAGAGAGGGATGAGAAAGATAATATTTGTTCTAGTCCAATCACCTGTTCCAACAGTGTTAGAAGGGAGTGTGTGTATGTGTGTTGTCCTTGTCATTTACCAGTACATTTTGGTTTTGCCTTCTTCAGGCACTGTAATACATTGGGGGAAAGTAATTTTTAGGGTGGAGAATTGGTACAATGGATCCTGTTTAAAGCCTCAACAAAATGTCGGAGCTTCCTGATAGTCTTGACCATGTTTCGTCCACAAAACCTTTAATAGAAGCCAAAGAGGTTTCAATGTGCTGGCAAAGATGTTTCAGTGTGGAAAAAGGCCTCAGCCTAAACTAGGTCTCTCTCTCTCTCTCTCTCCCACCCTCCCTCCCTCCCTCTCAGACTGGATTTGCTCTACTTTCCTGATTTGCTTGTGGGGCTCACACTTCAAACATGGATGGATGGATGGATGGATGGATGGATGGAGAGAGAGAGAGAGGCAGGTAGGTAGGTAGGTAGGCAGGAAGACAGGCAGACAAACAGACAGATCTTTTGGATGGATGGATGGATGGATGGATGGATGGATGGATGGATGGATGGATGGATGGATGGATAGATGGACGGATGGATGGACGGATGGACAGACAGACAGAATGAGACAGGAACGGCACTTTGGGAAAGCGGTGGTAGCGGCTTTTCCCACCGGGCTGCCGCATTGGAAGTGCCGGCTCCAGATCAGTGCTAGTGAATGAATGAACCTGCAGGGCCGGTGCCTTAAATGCCCCCCTGGCACTTCTTAGCATCCGAAAGTCGGCCAGCAGAGGGGCGCTAAGAGGCGGCAGGGGGGTGGCGCATCGAACGTGGCCACTGCTTCCGCATTGGAGGTGCCGGCTCCGGAGCGGTGCTACAGTCAATGAGTGAACCTGCAGGGCTGGCACCTCGAATGCCCCCCTGCCACCTCTTAGCGCCCCCTGCCAGCCACCTTGCCTCTCAGTGCTCCCCTAAGGGATGCCACCCCCCAGGGGCCAGTACCACCCACTTTGGAACCACTGGTCTAGAGGAAACTCTAACCACTCTGAAACTCAACCCACAAAATGAAAAACTCCAAACCTTGAAAAAAGAATATGCCCAAATTGAACATAATAATGATCAAACAACTTCTAAAAGAATTGACCTCTTAGAGGAAGAAGTAGACAGATGGAAACATGTTAACCACTGAAAAAACCCAAACCAACCCACTCTGATGCAGCCCCACTGGTGTTAAGCAATCAATTTCATAGACTTTCATTAGAAGAAAACATGCAGACACATAGAAAAGAAGCACCATTAAATGTTTCTAAAAAAATACACCATCAAATGCTTCTGTGACAGATAGAAAAGCACCCCAAACCTCCCTAGGAAAAAATAGAGGAGTGCTGGTGATAGGAGATTCAATTCTCAAGGGAACAGAACCTGCCATCCATAGACCAGACAATCTATTCAGAGAGGTAGAACTAAAATCAAAGATGTGGCTGAGAATCTAACCAAAATAATAAAACTCTTTCTATTACTATATGTAGGGACAAATGACACAAAAAGGACTTGAAAACAATATTGAATGATTATGAGCAGCTAGGCAAGAAAGTAATGGACTTAGGTGCACAAGTGGTTCTTTCATATATACTGCCAATGAAAGGACAACATCTGGTAAGAGAACAAAGAATTCTAGAAGTGAACCACTGGCTAAAGGATTGGTGTCACCAAAAAAACTTTGGATTCCTGGACCATAGTCTCTGCTATCTCCATGATGGGCTTCTGGCAAGGGATGGGTTGCATCTCACAAAGATTGGGAAGAATGTTTTCGGAAAATGACTGGCTCAATTTATCAGGAGGGCTTTAAACCAAAATTGAGGGGGGGGGAGGGTGACCAATCTTTAGGATCTCCAGGACCTAATTCCAAGCAAAAGCCCCTAGAAAGCAAGTCAAATAATAAATTAAAGAGGGATGGGAAGGAAAACAAACTTAAACACCAAATAAGAGACATAGGAAGCATATCCAGCGCCAGATATAAAGATCTCAAGTGCCTATATACAAATGTGCAAAGTCTGGAGAAGAAACAGGGTGAACTCGAACTACTAATACATGAAGGCAGATATGATATAGTTGGAATAACAGAAACTTGGTGGGATGAAACCCATGACCGGAACATACTGATAGAAGGATATAAATTGTTCAAAAAAACCAGACCCCATAAAAGAGGAGGTGGAGTTGCACTATATGTAAAGGACTACTATATTGCTAAAGAAATGCATGAAACCAAAGATGAAAACTTCCTAGAATGCATATGGGTCAATATATAAAAGAATGACATGGCCATAGGTGTGTATTATAGGCCACCCAGAAAAAATAGATGTCCTTTTTGCCAATCGACTAACAAATATATGTAGCCCTGATATCAATTGGAAAATTAATTCTGCATCAAGTGAGAAATCAAATAGGTTCTTAACCAATGTAGCTGACAACATTGTTGCCCAAAAGATAGAGGGTGAAACAAGAAGGACAACCATACTGGACTTAATTCTTACAAACAGAGAAGAAGTGATAGAGGGAGTTGAAGCTGCAGGAACCTTGGGTGAGAGTGACCATGTCATACTAAAATTCAACATAATGCAAACACAAGCAACAGATCATAATGACACAAGAGTCCTGGATTTTAAAAGTGCTGATTTTGATAAACTCAAGAGAACTTGGGAAAGATTCCATGGATGAAAATCCTAAAAGGGAAAACAATTCAAGAATCTTGGGAAACTCTGAAAAGTATGATCATAAAAGTCCAGTTCAGCAAATTACCACTGAGAAAGAAAAACAAGAAAAACAAGAAGAAACCAGCATGGTTGCACAAAGATCTCTTTGACAAATTGAAAGACAAAAAGGACAAATACAAAAAATGGAAAGAGGGACACACAACTAAGGCAGAATATCAGCAGATAACCAGAATCTGCAAAGACGAAGTCAGGAAAGCAAAGTCTCAGAATGAACCAAGACTTGCAACAAAGGTCAAAGATAATAAAAAAACTTTCTTCCAACATATAAATAACAAGAAAAAATCAAGGAAACAGTCAGTCCACTAAAGAAAGAAGATGGCAAGGAAGTAACAAATAATAGAGAGAAAGCAGAGCTGCTTAACTCATTCTTTGTCTTCACACAAAAATAAACTATAAGCCAACCTACCAAAAACATAACTGTAAAAGACAGACTAGAAATAAAACTTAAAATAATAAAAAATGTCTGGAGCACATTTTTTAAAAATCAAATTCTAAAGGAGTATAACTTTTTGTATTGATTTCAGTGAAATGTGTCTTAGTTTGTTCACTCTTACCATCCTAGTTTTCCTGCCAACCTTGTATCATTCAACTAACACAAACTCTCTCAAAGCCATTTTTGTACATGATAGGCAGTGGAAGGGAGACCTGGAAGTTCCTGAATAGAATGTTGGTTTTAGGGACAGTCAGATTGGACTATTCTGAAGAGATCTAAATCAAATGGGTCATTTATAGATTTCTGAATCAAGTACTCCATACAGATTTCAATCTAATCCAAATTAAAATCTTCCTCATCTGTACATTGCAACTCAATTTCCTCCTGTCACATATATTAAAAAAAAACCAACAACTTTCAACTGCAACAATACATTTTATACATATGGCATCTTTCTCCATTTCTTTACTGCATTCTCTTCTGGTATTTACAGAGTATAAGTCTAAAGTTTGTTTGAATAGATTGGGTTGCAGTTTCTGCACAGAGAAAGGGTACAGGGGTACCTTCTGAGCAGTGGTGGGATTCAAAATTTTTTTACTACTGGTTCTGTGGGCATGGCTTGGTGGGCATGGTAGGGGAGGGATACTGTAAAATCTCCAGTCAGAGATGGTATTTGCCGGTTCTCTGAACGACTCAAAATTTCCACTACCAGTTCTCCAGAACTGGTCAGAACCTGCTGAATACTACCTCTGCTTCTGAAGTTCCCCAAATAGTTTGTTAGGTTTTATTTCATGTTAAAGAAAAATTGGGATTGTTTGATGAACTGAGATGCTGTAATACAATCCCATGGGGAAAAAAAGTGGGCTAGCTTCATTTTGAGGAGATTTCAACATGGGAAGAATTTGAGGATAAGCAGGAGTAGGCCATCTTTTAGTAAACTATTTAGCTGGCATTCTTCCTTAATGAGAGCTGGCTGCCTGGTCTGTAAAAAGACCAAGATAGTGAGATGTACATTCATAAACAGACACACGTGTGCAAACACACAAGTTTAATTATATTCCCCTCCCACAAGTTATGTTTTGATGGGGAAATTTGACCTTATGGGAAGCTGTGGTTTTGTTTTGTAATATTTGGTACCCTTTAAACCTATGGAGCACAGAGCACACATGACAATCAGCTTCTTATGTGCTGTTCACTGAGAACATGCTCTCTACATGGGGCTCCCTGTGGGGAACACCCGGAGACTCCAACTGGTACAAAATGCGGCCGCGCGGGTGGTTATGGGGGCGTCACGAAGCTCCCATGTGATGCCTTTCCTGCGCGAGCTGCATTGGTTGCCGGTGGATTTCCGGGTTCGCTTTAAGGTTCTGGTTCTGACCTTTAAAGCAATCCATGGCATTGCACCAGGTTATCTGCAGGACCGCATTCTGCCGGTAGTCTCCCACCGACCTGTGCGTTCCCACAGAGAGGGCCTTCTTCGGGTGCCGACGGCTTCTATGTGCCGCCTGGCGACTCCTAGAACTAGGGCCTTCTCTGTGGGGCCCCCCGCCCTCTGGAATGGTCTGCATTAAAAACCTGGCTCTTTGAGCAGGCCGGCCTAGGCTGAAATGAGATTTTTAATGTAATTTAGTATTTGTGTTTTAAATTGGAATTTTAAAATTTGGGTTTTAATAATTTATTGGGGGAGGGTATAATTTTAGACAGCCTAAGATATTTAATTCTTTTTAACTTTTATAATTGTAATAAAGTTTTACGGTTGGCTGTACACCGCCCTGAGTCCTTCGGGAGAAGGGTGGTATATAAATATAATAAATAATAATAATAATAACAACACAATGTGACAGCACTTAGTAGACATGATTTAAGCCCAGAACAGAAAGAAAACTTTAGAAACATACTCAATCTTGCTCTGACTTAACTTTCTGGAGCATGAGCGCCTCATAACCTTCTCATCAAAAAAAGATATTACTGTGTAAGTAGAGAATGAATTGGCACTGACTCTTCAGCTCTTCATGATCTACTGAAAAAAAAAGGGGGGGAAAAACAGGTTCGTGGACAAGAGGATATGTGTCTGATTTCTAATTTATTCCTTTATACTCTGACTGATCTGCAATATTTATAAAGATTTAGATCAGGGGTGGGATTCAAATTTCTTAAGAACGGGTTCTGTGGGCGTGGCCTAATTTGAGGGTATGGCTTGGTGATTGGGCGTGGCTACATGGTCTGGGTGAGAAGTTGCTGGTTACTTTTTACCATTCAACCATTGAGAGCATTTTGGCATACTGTGTAAGGATGTGGTATGCTAGATGCTCTGTAGTGGATAAGAAGATGCTCCAGAGAATTATAAACACAGCACAAAACATCAATGGTTGATCTCTTTCTTCTTTGGAAGAGATTGCGAAGACCAGACTCCTCTCTAGAGCACTAAAAATCTCCACAGACCGTACTCATCCTGGACATTCATATTTTGAAGTGTTACCATCAAGGAGGCATTATAGGTGTCTTAAAATGAGGACTAATAGACTGAGAAACAGTTTCTTTTCCAAGGTAATAATTGTCTTGAATCAAACAATGCATATGTGATTTAGCCCTATGTATATAGTGGCATTTTTAAACTATCTAACTTACTATATGTTTTAGATAGGTTTTAGACTTAGGTTCTATTCTATTCTATTCTAATGCTTGCAATGCATTAGAAAGGAGAGATATTTCAGTTAGCACATCAATCATCAAGGCCAAATCAGTGAGAAAATATGAGTTTTCAAGACAAGCAGCCATACCGGAGTATTTTTTATTTGAACAGAAAAACTGATGTAGCGCTGGATAAGCCCACCACACAGCTAGGTTGATCTTAAACTACAGGCAGCCCATCTCGGTACAAAAACTCTACCAATTTTTATAATTTCAATCTCAAGTTGTTTGGAAATTTTGTTAAGTTCAATTAGGTTCTTATTCGATTGATGGAAAATAGAATATATTTTATCAATAAAAATTTGAAAAATGATTGATTTGCTTTATTTCCCTAATAGAATCATCTAAAACAAGTTGCAGACGATGGTTTAAACAGTGCCATATTATAATATTTGGAAACTCTTTGGCTATCCTAGTGCTTATCCCAGATTTTCTCCCAAGCATAAACATGGCTCCATCAGAGCAAAATCCAATTAAATGTTTTTCCAGATAGTTTCTATTTAAACCCAACTTTATTCAAACTTTATAACCGAACAAATATATGTCTCTGCATTGTTTATCTAATTCTACTAGTTCAAGGAAAATTGTTGGTGAGAAAGCTGGACCTTCAACTTTTAAGTACAGTATAAGAAATGGTTTGGAATATATTGTTGAGGCTTCTTCAATTATCAAAACAGATTTTGTGAGTTTTCTCAATAATTTTGGTAAATAAATGTTTCCTGATATCTTTTGCAAAGAAATCTACTATTGCAACTGCAGTTCTACATGAATGCAATCCTGTTCCCAAATCTAAATCATTATTTTTTGTAATTCAATCAGATCTTCTATATATGAAAAGGACTGTCGTTTGTGCCATACTATAACACTGTAATAAATACGCTACATGTACTACCCAGATATTTCTCACTCATCTTTTCAGTCCCTTGCTTATGACATCCTGTTCACATTGCTTCAACTTCTCTGTACAGATGTCATGAGCCTTAGATGAGAAATGTTCCTTCAATTTCTTCCGAGAGAAGCTGGTTTGATTTCTTTACTCCTTCCTGGTGGTTCAATTTGGTAATTCTTCCACTCCTTAGCTTCGTGGACACTTTTTTCTTTGGGCGAAATTTCAAAATCTTCTGCAGTACTTGCAAGCTAATTTTTCTGGGAAACATCCAGTCCATCATATTTCTCCTAAAATTATTGTACGCTGCAGTGTCTAGCAGTCAGGAAGGTTCCCTCAATGTCTGATCAGTTCTTCCAGTACTTGATGATGTGCTGGCTCCTTCCTGGTCTGGTGTGGATGATATGCTGGCTCCACTTTCTTCAATGGATGATGTGCTGCTATTTCTCTGGGTCTGGTGTGGATGATGCATTGGCTCTTTCCTTGGTCCTGGTGGGATGATGTACTGGTTCTTTCCTTGGTCGTGGTGTGGATGATGTGCTGGCTCTGCTTTACTTAGACTCCAATGGTTGTGGTTGTGACTCTTTGGATCTCCTTTTGTTTTCTTGCTGAAAAAAGCAGACAAACTCATTTGCCTTTCATCTGGCAATATGCTGCAAAAAAAATCAACAGTGGTTTGGACTCGATTGTTGTTGTAAGTTGAGTGGTGAAGGCAGTGGCAAGCAAAAAAAGCAGGCGAGGAACGGAGATCAGTAATATTCAGTTACGTTTAGAGTCCCTGACACTATAGCTAGTTATTGTTTACAAGTGTTATGGAAGAGGAACAAGTTTCCAGATAAGAATGAGCGGAACTGAAAGTGGATTTGAAATGACAGTCTATAAAAAAAGATATTGCACTATGTATAATAAAAGAATGGCTGATTTTTCATAATTACATTCATTAATTGAAAAAGAAACACTTAAAAGAAAATATTAACAAACCAAGTTTGTTTTTGTGCCAGTAGTGGCACAAAATCTTTCCTAGCCAAGATACTTAACTGGACTAATAGTAAATAATGGAATGCTCCCTCTATAGTAGAGAGAGAGAGAAGCAGGGAAGCCATGTTTGGTCGCTAATCTTTTTAGAATACAGCTTAGCAATATACTGAAGCTTTTTACAGCCTTATGCAGATATGTAGTACAAAAAAAGATAATAGTACAATATCATTAAGAAGTTAGATACAAATGGAATTGATAGGCACATGAGAGAGCAATACTGAATTCTTTTTCTGAAATTTATCCTCAGTTTAAAAAACTGGAATCTATGAAATCAGTATTGGACATGCTACTGTAGCTATTCAAGAGGATTTTATTTATTGATTTGTCATTCGCTTCCAAGATAATAGGTGTAAGTATAAACATAATTTATGAATACATGAAATGGATACATATAAGAAAATAAAAAAAGAAACAATAGGACAGGGTGTTAGGCACGTTTGTCCGCTTATGCATCCCCTTACAGACCTCTAGGAGCGGTGAGGTCAATAGTAGACAGGTAAGGTTAAAATTTTGGGGGTGTGGGGAAGAAACACCGAGTCAGGTAGAGTGTACAGACACGCCAATATGTTGGCGAAGTTGCATTTCGATGAAATCAAGTTGGGGGTTTCCTTGAAAAAGTCTTATATATATTGTGTGCTCTTCCTATTGTTATGGTTGAGCTGAAGGATTCATTGGACAGGGAGGACATTGTTATGTAGATTTTATATACTATACTTAGATCGGATCGAAAGCAGCATGTTCTAGGTTTTCTAGGTCTAGAATTTGCAAGTCTGGATGGCCTAAGGTATTCGCAACAATAGAGGAGCTGAAGAACTTTCTTGTGAATATTCTGGACTTTCTCAACTGTGTTAATATCAGATACATAATGTGGGTTCCAGGCGGATGAGCTTTATTCAAGCATTGGTCTAGCAAATGGGTTGTATGCTATAGCTGTAGGGGATATTACTAGAGAAAAAGCTACGTAGGAATAGGGGAAACTCTTAATGCTGTTTGGCTATGTAAGTGATAATGGGCTATAGCACTTAGCTCATTAGAGATGATACTCCAACGTCCGTGACAGCGTTTGGATCTAAACAGGTTTGATTCAGTTGTATCTTATTTTGATTATTATTTTTTTGACATAATGTAAGAGAACATTTATTTGTTGAAGATTTGAGTTGCCATTGTTTGACCATTCTGCTACCACAGTCAAGATCGTTTTGAAGGGTAGCGGTATTGTCGTGATGTCAAAATTGCTTTAATCTCAGCGAAGAGAATGCAGTTGCTCTTAAGATGATCACAGAGCCATTTATGGTAGATTATGAAAGAGTTGATCCTAGAAACACTGCCTGGGGCGACACCACTATTGACAGGTACAGAATTTGATAGGACGATCCAATTTTGACC